>PVHY01016665.1:0-33191 GCA_004024945.1 Uropsilus gracilis
AGACAGACAGACAGATAGAAAGAAAGAAAGACAGATAGAAAGAAAGAAAGACAGATCTCTCCTGATTGAGAAGTGCTAGACGATAATATAATTTTGGTCATTGCCACTTGATGGACATCTAGTGAGATGCTGATAAACAATCTATAAAGAACCCAATGGATTTTTCAACCCAACATGGCAATATAAAAAACCATGTTTTAGAGGGAATTACTGACCTAGGCTCTACTTTCCTTGTTAAGTCCAGGTTAGCACTGTAACTATGTAGCATTGTTCTGAGAATTGATACTTTATAGATAGAGTTCAATAATGCACTGAGCTGAATCATAGTCCTATCCTTATACCTTTAAGAGTTTCAACATAAAATACAAACATCACCTCCAACCTACTATGTCCTAATGGTATTCATGAAAGCATATATGAGAATAAAAGCAGCTTTCATCTGTTGAGTAATATACATCAAGCACTGTATTACATGTTTTACATGCTTTTACATGTAAAGCATGTTTTACAAGCATTATTACGTGAATTGCCAGTTACACACAATGTACCTTATATGCTATGATGCACTCATTTGAAAAATAAGAAAGCTGAGTCATGAAGAGCTTAAGCAAATTGCTTAAGTCGCAAAAGTATTAAGCTGTTAGGACTTCCCTTTCTCTTGACTTGTTTCATCATTAATTTCCAGCTAAAGTAAAAACACACAATCTATCACCCCTTAGACTCATTATATATCCAATTTCATCAACTCTTTCTGAACGTCAACAGAGTAGATAATAGTAAAAATATCAAAATTTATTTACATTTATTAGTTACTTAAAACTTAGCTATCACACCATATCTTTATTTGATAAGTGACAATTCATAATACTCCGCCAAATAAAGTTACATAATACAAATTCAGTCTCTGATAGTGAAGACATGCTGAAATCTCTTTATGAAGAATTTAAACTCATTGTGATTTAAATGCTGTGACTCAAGTGAAGTGCATCACTTTTAAAAATGACATAGAAAGTCAATACAAAATTTTTCAGGTTTTATTTTAGTGAGAAGAGATAAACATTTTAGGGGTTGGCAACAATACTTTCTATGCTAATTCAAATTAGGTTAGCTTTAAAACTATACAGATCCTGATGATATAAACAAATAAGCTGGTCAAATTAAAAAAAAACTAATAAATTATTCATCTAATATCTTATCAAAATCCAGTAAATAGCTCAGTTCCTGGTATATAGTGGTTGTCACTATATTTTTGCCAAATTAATGAAATTGGTTCTGGAAGTGATTTAAATATATTATAATTGATCATGACACTGAATGGCCTGTTACTTGGCATTGTCCTTATATCAAAGGTGTTAGAAACAGTTTTAATTTCTTAATAAATTATATTAAAAATAAAAGTTATAGCTCTTTTAAAAAAATCCTACATTAAAAACAGAACAGAGTTTGACAAAATTATTCAGCATAATTGAAATTTTATATTCATCCTTTTGGAATTATTAAGCAATCTATCTCTACTAAGAACCAGGGAGTCAGAAAAATGAGTTTCCCTCAATCCAAAATCCATGCTACAATGTGCCCCAACACCACCCTGTTCCTTGCAATGGTCTTCTTTTGTCCACTAGAATGAGAAGAGACTTCTATTACATTAAGTGTCAGATTTCTGGGTTTCTGCTTTTCACTAATGTTTTTAAAAATCAGATGTTCTTAATGGACAATCTCAAAAAATCAGCATTCTATAATCTAGCAATGTGGCAAATTTTCAAAGAAAATTTAGTTTTACTACTTCTTTCAAGTATCTTTTATTATATTATATAATTGCTATTACAAATCCTTGGTATAGATTTTGGAGTAGGTGAGGGATATTTGGGCTTTCATTTAAAAAAAAATTGCTTCATAATAGTGCCAGAAGTTCTAAAAGGCTCAAAAACCTTCAGTAAAATCCTCCCAATGGATATTTTTTAGAGAGGGAAAACAAAAAACCCATGAGCCATAAGGATTTTAAAAAAAAAAGGTATAGGAATTTGGGGAGAGATGTTTCAGTCATTTTATTTTAACCTCCATAAAATGATCATTATGGAAAGGATTCTAAATGTGAGGGAACATGGAACTCATTAGATATTCTCATTTAGAGAAAATTAAAAAGAATCCAATGGAAATAACACAATGTGATATAAGGTTACATTATAAAGCAGGTTGCTAGTTACAAAGAAATAAGACTCCAGGGGTAATACAGCTGACCAAATGCAAAAAGGAGATAATATTGTCACTATTTTATAACAATTTCAAGTTAACTGATTATAAAAGTCAAACCTTAAATACATATTTTAAAAGATATTTGGGGTATATTAATCACCTTACTGGAAATTGTTACAAATTAGGGAATGGTATTGAAATAAAGAAAAATATTACTTTAAAGAGTAATTTATCTCTTAATAATTGCAATTCTAGGAAATACATTTCACAGGTTGTAAAAACACCTTCTTAACACTTGAAGAATTTTTTTCTTACCAACAAAATTATCACTTAGAATGCAATAAAAATGGTGTAATAAAAAAAGTACTTGTTTCATTCATTGTACTGGCAAAGATGAAAGCTCAACAAGGCCTAGTTATGTTCATAACATATATTGGTATAAACTTTTTTGAGGACTGTTAACCAAGAGTTAAATATGCCTTAGGGTGTACTATTTGTTCAGATGATTTCAAAGGCAAGTCACAGAAAAACTAATGCAAAATGGAAGAATAAACATTACCGAAACAAAATGATTTTAGAATTCCTGCTTTGAATTGAATTGTCATCCCACAAAACTTACGTTGAAATCCCATCAACCAATGTGTGGTTACAGAAAATTAAGGAAGTAATTAATATTAAGTGAGGTTGGAAGCAAGACCCCAACCCAGTAGTGATTTTATAAGAAGAGACACCAGAGAATTCTGTCCCTCCTTTTCTTTCCCCCCAAACTCCCCCAATAAAAATTGGGGGGAAACCATGTAAGCCCAAGGTAAGAACCTGCAAGTCAAAATTAGCCCTCACTGTCAGCACCTTGATCCTGGACTCCACAGACTCTTTAAATGTGAGATAATAAATTGCATTGTTGAAGCTACTCATCTGTGATATTTTGTTACAGCAATATTATGAGCATGCTGAGGGAGTTTTGGTAACAGGAACTGGATGTTGCTTTGACAGATACCTATGAATGTAAAAGTAGGTCTGAAACTGGATGATGAGTAGAAGATGTAGAAATGTGTGGTGCACATTACAAAAAGTCTAGATTGTTGTAAAAGGATGGTTAGTAAAAACATAGACTTATTAAAGCCAATTTTGATGAAAACTCAAAAGGAAATAAGAAGAGTTATAGAGAAAGGAATCTCCGTCTTTTTTGATAAAACAGATAATCATGAACAGAATGATGATATACATAGGGGTGTTAAAGTTTCTTTTGATATATTACATAGAAATCAACAAAAGGTTATTTGAAAACTGCAGAAAGGGCAAACTTGTACTAAGAAAAAAACCTATTGCAATAAAAATCTTGGACAAATTGTTTTCTAATATTTTATGAAAGGCATAATTTCAATCAATGAGCCAGATAAGTGATAAATCTAGGAAAAGGTGACATTGGTAAAGTGAGAGAACTGGAACTTTTACTAGTGAACATAGTGCATACATACACACACAGACTTACTGAAATTTATAGTGTTATAATGTGTTACAATGTTATATATAGTGTTATAATATAGGGTTATATGTAGTGCTATTATGCAGGGTTACTTCCATTTAAAAAAAATGGATCTTGATCAGAAGAACTGCTTGTCAAAAATACTGAAGGTCAGGCCTTAGTTCTTCTTACTGCATATAGTTGAATGCAAGAGGAAAGAGATCATTTGAAGAAGGATCCAACTGATGCTAGAGGTCAAATATGTATTTCACCACTGAGTATGAAATGATTATGGGTTTGCCCCATGTAATCTTTATTCTGATGAGGCATTCTTCCTTCAATTTTTCATTTCATGGAGAGATTCTACCATAAAAGCAAGTTGGTTCTTGTCATAAGCTCTCTGTGTACCTATTGATACAATCACATGATATTTAACTTTCACTGACACTGCAAATTACACTGGTTGATCTGCCAATGTTCAGCCATCCTTGCATCCCTGAAATCAATCCACCTGGTCATGGTGCATGATCCCTAATATAAAATCAAAATCATCTTGTTAAAATTTTGTTGAGGATTTTTTGACTCTGTTCATCAGTTTTATCTTTTGGTGATGTCCTTCTGTTTTGTTATCAGAATAGTAGCCTCATAAAATATAATGGAAGTGCCCTGCTCTCCTTTAGTATGTGAGTCCCATACCTTTTCCTTTTCCTTTTCGCGGGTGAAGCTCTCCAGGTTAGAGTGGACTAGATGCTGAGGGGAATTAGAGAAGCTTTTGCACCTGATAGTTGTTCAGGCTTGGTATGCTGCTAACAAACTTTCTTGTTCCTTCAGATCAAGGAATGGGACCTTTCCTGCCACAGCTGGCAGTGAAAATTCACAGGGATGCAAAGCCTAACCACAGCCCCCAGCTTTGTGGGTGAGGGACTCCTCACACCTGTAAGTAGTTCTAGAGATCCTGTGAACCCAAGATTCAAGCTCTCTTCCACCACCCCCTGCTCACAGTGCCTGTGGATTCTGCTGCTGCTGTGTCTGCAGCTTTGCTTTCCTTCTCAGGACCCAGGCAACACATAGTGGGCTCTTTGGGCAGTCGCCTTCAGGAACACAGGTGTGCAGGTAATCAGGTCTTCTTAGCTGATAAGTTGCTATATTAAGCTTTCCTCTGGGTATACACAGGGAGAGGTTTTCCTGATGAGGCTTACTCCAGCATGTTCTCTGGTCATGTCCAAACAGTAAAAATTGATAAAGAGATAACAGGTATAACTCGGACTTAATCAGCCAGGAATAGAGTTGAGCTGACAGCAGCAGGAGCACTGCCAATTGTACTATTAAAGGAAACCAGAGAGAGTGTAAAAGAATGAAGACTGGGTGACACTGGATTTTACAGGATGGAACCACAGAGCTAGTTTAACTAGGAAAATGTCCTTTTTTTTTTTTTTAATGAAAGAATGACCCAAAGGGAGTTCAGAGCAGCAGGCTAATGGGCCAAGGTTGGTCACTTCTCATTGTCAAAGGGTGGGCCTCTTTGGTTCTGGGAGACGTAGATGGATGGTATCACCCAGTGACTTGAGAGCCAGGCTTCAGCACGATGCCGTAGGATGGGAATGACCTTGACCCAGGACACTGAGCAGCAGGGGCAGGGCTATGGGCTGCTCAGTGGACAAGGAAATAGGCAGAACCAAAGCAGGTTTTCTTGCGTCTTAAATGTTGATGCAACTTGCCTTGCTGAAGTTTGAGCTTGCTTTGGGACCGATCGCCCTTTCTTTTTTCAGATGTCTCCTTTAGGAAACAGAAATACCTACCCTATGCTTGTCCCACCAACGCAGTTTTGAAAGCACAAGTTTGTCTGGTTTCTCAGGTTCATGAAGGAGAGAAATTTGATCTCAGGGTAATCAACACCTTGAGTCTCACCCATATATGATTTGTTATATTTAAATGATTGGACATTATTTTTATTCTATTTTTTTAATTAATAGAACACTGGTTTATAGTATTTTGTATGTTTCAGGAGCCTGCTGGTTAAGGCGTGCGTTACTTAATAAGACTTGATAAAAGTAGAGGTAAGACTTGGGAATAGCAGATGTAATAAAAGTATTTTGTGCATATGTTGAAGGCCAGCCTGCAGTGTAGCTGTATTTGGACACACGGACTCTGAGAAGCAACAGAGCTAACTGAGGTCATAAGGATGCGGCCCTAAAGCAATAGTATTGTTACCCTTATAAGCGTGAGCTCTCTCCCTCGGAGTGCGGGCATCAAGGAAAGGCCCTGCGATCGCTCAGCAAGCAAGCAGCCACTGAAAACCAAGCAGAGATGGGAACCAGCCAGCTGGTACTTGCATCTCACTCTCCTGAAATCCAGGGCTGTGATGTTTTGCCACAGAGGTTGGAACACACTAGGTCACTCCCCAAAGCCCGAAGGGGAGTAACTTCTAGCTTTGGTCTGATGATGGCCCAGGTGACTTTTCTCATGAATATCTGCTTTACCCATGGGTTGGTTCTCCCTGTGCAAATGGATGCCATGGCTGCAGGTTTATATCACACGTCGCTACACAGGCCCAGTCTTCACCAGCCATTGGGCTAATTGATGACTATGCACTAACTGGCTTTGGTTCTCTCATGAAGCTGATGAGGGATCAATTCTACCCAAATTAAACTGCTGCAGTAGAGCCACATGAAGATGTAAATGAAGCTGAAAAAATTCCATAAAATCTACTTCAGAGATCACTTATGTGAAAGTTATAGAGACGCCCAAATGAATCTTCTCCAAACTGCTAGCAGATTTACAGAGCATATTCGATAACATTCCATTTTCTTCCTTGAAATATCTTTCAGAAAGGAGTGCTGTGAAGTCTCCCAGGCAAGGTTCCAAACAGAGAACCAAATAGTCAGGAAGAACTTCCTGGTTAACTGTTCCTGTTACAAATAAACTTCCTGCATAATATCCCAATCTTCCAAATAACAACAATGAGTATAAATGGTGCTCTTCAATACATTTAATTTTTATAAAAGCATACTTTCAAAATGACACAGGCAAAAAGTTTTCATTTTAAATGTAATAAACACTATTTAAAAAGCTTTCTTAAGACAGTGTATAACACACAAAGAAATCATAATTATGCTGCTATATGAGTTATCACAAGAACACTGCACCAATATATTCATGTAGCCACCACACTAAATGAAGAAATAGCACTCATCTACTCCCTTTTCCTCAAAGAGAACTATCATAATTTTTAACACCACAATCTGTTTCTATTTTTGAGCCTTATACATATGAAATCCTTTTATTTATGGTTCCTTCTGGTCAAGGACATGTCTGCAAGTGTCAGCAATAATGTTCCTTTATGGATCACAGACCTACATGTACAAAGTGATAGCATGAAACTCTTAGAAGGAAATCTAGATGACCTTGAGCTAGGCAGAATGTTTAAATATGACACCAAACACAATTTATTTTTAAAAATGCATTGGATTTTATAAAAATTAAAATGATTTATCCATTAAAAAATAAGGATGCAAGAATGAAAAGACAAGTCAGAGGCTAGGAGGAAATATTTACACATCACATATCTCGCAAAAAAAATCAATCCAGATAATATAAAGAATCAATAATAAAACATGGGCAAAAAATGCTCTATAGCAGCACTTTTACGAGACATCTAAATGGAAAGACAGAAAATGAAAGCAGGAAGGTGGATATTGGGACTGAAGGAGAGAGGGATAGGGGAGTTACTGGATAATGGGTATAAATGGGTATAAAATTTCAAATTAGGTGAAAAAGAAAATTCTAAAGATGAATAGTGGTGATGCACTCTCAATGCACTTAGTATCACTGCACTGTTCTGTTGAAAGTAGTTGAGAAAGTCTGTGTTATGTGTATTCTACAACAGAAAAAAAAGGTGAAGAAAAAAATACAATAATAAACAAAATGTTAGTAATTCCTATTTATCTATGCTTAAAAGCATAATTAAAAATGGGGAAAAATGAAGGCAAAATCACAAGTAATAGTGACCCAAAAATGTCACTAAGTAATAAGACATAACACAAAAATTATATAGAACTATATAGGAAAATATAAGTTATTCTAATGGGCACAAGTAAAATCCTGAACTCAATGATGAGGCAATAGCCACTGTATCAATAGATTAAACATATACAAATATTGACCACGGATTTGATAACAAAAAACATTAATAAGTACGAAATATAAAGACCTTCATAGAATTAAAAAGAAATTTAAAAAAAACAACCCACACTGGGAAAAATTCCATTTTTGGAAATTGAAAAATAGATTTCCAAATAATTCATGAGGAAATCATAACAGAAATTTGAAAATATTTTGAGCTGCAGGACAACAAAAGCACTATACAGCTCTGATCCCTGCGGGGACAGTTTCCAGCATCCACACGGACACCGAGATCCCCAGATGTTCATGCCTGTTACATAGAATAGTGTAGTATTTGCAGCCTCCCATGCATCTGAAAACATCACTAGATTTTCAATAATACCTAATACAATGTGAGTGCTATGTAAGTAGCTGTCATAGGGTATTGTTCAGGACTAATGACTGGGAGGAAAATTTATGTCCACTGTAGACCACTGCCCACACCATGCATATTTTCAACCCCTGCTTGGTGCTAACATGGGTGAACCTTGAGGTCATTACACTAAGAAGAACAAATATGTGATGCCACCTGTAAGTGAAACTGAAATCAAGTGATCAAGTTCATAGGAGCAAGGAACAAATTGACAGCCAAAGGTGGGAATGGGGGAGCTGTGGGCACAGGGTGGGCAAAATGGGTAAAGGTGGTCAAAAGGTAGACATTTCTAGTTAAAAAATAACTAACTGATGGGGATATAGCAACTACAATAGTGAATACTCTGCATATATGCAAAAATTAAAAAATGAATAGGACATAGTCACAATGAAGAGGGAGGCATTATTCTAAAATAGATGTTTTAAAATGTTAATATTGGAGGACACATGATAATAAAAATGGAAAACATAATAAAGTGTTAGAGAAAACTGTCAGCGTTGTGAAAAACAGAACACCTTGGAAAACATGAATATTAAAAGGATTAAACAAACAAAATCCATCCATGAAAAAATAATTGCATCAAAATTTGTTTTAATTTACTAAATATATACATATATATATTTATAAGTTCATTGTCCAAAACCTTCAAGCATCAGCTAGATCCACTGTGCTAGCCATGTGCCTCTCTGACCTCTGACACAGAAAGCATGGGAACCCTCACTGCACTGATGCTAGAGTTTCCCAAGAGTCATTCCCGGTGGTGACTGAGTTCCAGTGGTGGCAGAGCAGGACATCTCTCAGTAGCAACTTGTGCTCTTAGATTCATGGCTGATCTGCTCAGACTTTCTTAGAACTGAACCTAAACTTCGGGCTCTTTGCCTCCACTTCATTCCTGCTCTACTCAGTAAAGGTCAGGTCAGCAGGTGGCCTGAAAGACCCTCTCACCTTCTTTCCTGCTCTTTCCCCAGGGCAGTGCCCCTGATGCACTATTCCATGTCTAGCCCCATCTGGGTCTCTGCCTGAGGATTTGTGACTTGGGAAAGCAGGGGTGAAAAGGGAATCTGGAACTGGCTGACACACTGTTTGGCTGGTTAACAGGACAATATGCAAGCCGTGGATGAGCCACTCAGTCCCCAGAAGAGTCTGACAGCTGAGGAATTTGCCAAAGGTGGTGTGAAAAGCACGGTGGCGGGAAATGCTTCTGTCAGTGCAATCACACAGGCATTTAAGAGACAGGAGACCTGCCTTCAAGAGATGGTAGAATGGGCTGATTACTGTTCTTATATTAACTCCTACAGAGGGATAATGAGAAACTGAAGGCGAATCACAAACACTAGCGACTCCATAAAAGAGCTAGAGGGTCTCTTCTAGCACCTTAAAGGAGGCCCTCACGTCTCACGGTGGAAGAGCCAGCCTGGCAGAGCAGCAGGCTCCTGTTCTAGCTGTGAGTGCTGCAGAGAGGTGAAACTCTCAGCTAGAGCTGGTCCCGCAACAGTATTTAGATATTGAAATTCAAAGATCTGCTTACTACCCTATGTTCGCAGGAACTTTACCATGTATACTTTAACATTTATCATTGTACTTAATAGAGTAAACCTTAGAAATTATTGTCCCATTTTTCAAAATAAGGTGAACGGAGTTAAATGCTATGTTCACAGTCCTTTGGCTAACGACTCTACGGGGCTGGAAACTTAGCCTGCAAATCTGAATTCTTTTTATTCGCCCACAGCTGTGCCCCCCATCTCTGAGGATCTCTGTCACCTGCAGGGCAAAGGAGGCCCTCACGTCTGACGGTGGAAGAGCCAGTTTGGCTGTGCAGCAGGCTCATGGTCTAATGGGAAGAGCAGCAGAGATGGTTAAACAGTCAGAGGAGTTCCCTCTTAAAGGAACTGTGATGAACACAATAGGTACATTCAGAATGGAGTTTGCCTGATGGAGCCTCCTAGAGATGCCTGTTCTACCACTCCTGCCCCAGGAAGTGGAACAATAGCTGCTCCTCTAACAAGGTGCTACCCTGTCTTCTCCTGGTGCCAGGCTGAAAATTATGGGTTTCATCACAGCATTAACCACCTCCACTTGGTGCAGAATAAATGAGCTAATGGGTTTTTGATGCCTTTCGCCTCTGTGGCGATCACCTGCGACCTTGACTGTGTTAATGCAGAAGGCGCTTAGGGCACAAACACCGGTAACTGCAGAGCTCTGAGCCCAAAGAGCTTAGGTGTGCACATGTGTAAGTGTGCACACCTGAGCCTAGAACCAAAGATAAAAGTGTCAGGGGCAACATCAATGCTACAAGCGCTGTGACTACACAGGAGGTGAGAAAGCGAATCCAGAGAGAGTGTGAAGAGTCACTGAGAGAGGCTGGTGGGGGGTGTTGGTTGCCACCTGGCTCGCCAGGCCTTTTCTGCCTGCTTTTCAGTCCCCTTCCTGGGCTGGCTAGCCTGCCTGCTGGCCACACAATTGGCCCAGCCTCCTGCCTGCTATGGCTGTGGAACCTGGTTCCCCAACGCTGCATTAAAGCCTGTAAAATCCACCGAGGGCTCCGGGGTTCTCGTTACCTGTCGTCCCAAATCGATAGTGAGCCTGCCCTGTGTCCATGTGCTTGCCCTACACTTGGTGAGAGATGAGATTATGTGCATTAAAGAGCCGCAGGAATTCACAGGATGGACTGGCAGGAGGCAGGGGAGTGTGGCAAAAAATGGACTCGAGGGTTATTAAGACTGGATGAGGATGAGCAAGAATGATGAGTCTGGTACTTATTTCCAGAACAGCAGGAGAGGTAATGCCCTACTGAGGACTCCAGGACATGGGACAAACCATGTCACTGGGATGATTCTTACAAGGCATGAAAAAGCAGTAGCCAAAGCTGAGCAAAAAGGAAATGTTTGCGTTTCCCTGGGAGATGGAAAGGAATAAAGACGAGGTAATGAGCGAGAACAGGTGGAGTGTGTAAGGTGAGCAAAACTACTGGCTTCTGTTCCCTTCTGATGAAGCAAGGTCATCAGCAGTCTGCTGGGCGATGGGCACCAGCATCACCAGTGTGGCGGTGACTTTTTCTTGCAGACCAGAGCTCGGCGCACGAGAGGCTGCAACACACAGGCCAGATGTGCAAAGTGCAGGGATTCCGAATCAGCAGAGCCCAGGTGTCCATGCTTAGCTGACAGGACCCAGAGGCCACAGTTACCAGAACGATGGCCAAGACTGGAGGAGTGGCCAAGGGATGAGTGGACTCGCCAAGAGCTGCAGGGGGTAGGGGGGATGTTGTGCAGGACCCCAGGGATGAGCCAGGTGGGCAGCTGACAAGTGTGCATGCAGTGTGTTTAGTTTTAAGTAAGAACAGAGAAACAGGAGGCTGAGGGGGCTTCTTCCAACAGGAAACTGTGATTCTCTGCTCAGCTCCCAGCAGGGCTAATTTACAAACCCAAACCAAACGACTGAACAGAGGCTGGAACTATAAAGACAGAGTCTCTTGAAAAGTATAGAACATGATGATCACCGAAGGCCCCTTTGCATGGCCCCGACCGAAAAGGACCTGTGCATATCTGGGCTCACATATGCATCCGAGTGTGAAAGAATCTCCACACACTCTCCAAGGAAAGGAGCTATTTGGAGAAGGGGAAATGACACGGACAGAAATCCAGGCTGAAGTCCAGCTCACAGTGGGCTGACTATGTTCTATGGATTCACCCAGTGGAAAGCTCTCTAGTCTGCAGGTGTCTAAGTAGAATTCCTGTACAAGATGGTTGGAGTAGCCCCTGTTTTGTCTCTGGTCCGTAGGGGATGATCTATCCCTGGGGGAAAAGCTATGGGGTAAACACGGAGCTGCTTTCCATCTGCTCGAGACAGTAAACCACAAGTATGTCAGCCCAGTGGGACAGTGGAGATCATTCCCTACTACATATCAGGAAATCTCAGGGGTTTTTCTACCTTATCTCCTTTTAATCCACCAGGCTGGCTTGACCTGTTTCAAAATACAGAATTCAGACCTTTCAGGTTCAGACTTACTTTTTCATTCTACTCATCAGGGGAAGAGGGTTTCTTTACAAATTTTCCAGTTGTTTACTATATTATACAACATAAACTTAAAACAAATCCCTTAAGTTCTAGGTGTGGGAAGACAGAGGTTTAGAGAGGCGCGGTGACCAAGCAAAGATCAGAGTAAGATCTTTCTACAGTCTCCCTACTTCTGGTTCAGTTATGTTTACCCCCAGAACTCTGCCACACAGAGCTGAAAAGCAGTCAGTGAGATGGAGTCCCTATACCACTGAGAAACCAAGAAGCGGACACCTCAACTCTGCCATCTCCAGAGCCAGCTGGAAACAGCAGTAACAGACAGGCAGTAGACTGACGTCAAGTTCATGAAAGCTGATCTGTTTCAATCTATCTTTTAAAATGTAGCAGTGACCTTATTAAAAAATAAAACACTTCAAAAACAAGTCAGCCCATGTTTTCCCTAACAATGAAACAATTTTAAAACTATTTACATCCACTACTGAGAGAAATGTAAATAACAAAAAAAAAATCAAATACATTTTATCTCATTCAATGACTGGAATATTTTATTTCACTTTGTCCATGATGACAACATAATAACTGGCTTCATCTTTTACTTAGTGAAAAAGCTATTGAACTTAAATAGCCACACGAATTTTAAAGTGTTTAATAAAACCCAAAAGAAGTAAAGAGTTTACTTGTATATCTAGCCTTATAAATTTTTACAGAGCTGAGCTTTTTCATATATAATTCCACCCTACTTTTCTTCATCAAAAAGCATTTGCTTTTCATGAGTTAAATAATGTTCATTTGATTTCCAAAAACCTGTTACCCTGATTAAGTCTTCAAATCCATTTCTATGCAAAACTGAAGTCATAAAACATTAAGTATATTTAAGATGTTTCCCATATTTCAAAGGACAAATCAAAAGTCTGAATAAACTTTGCGCACTCGTTAATGATAAATACACTGACAGCACTAAAATATAGAAATTATAATTTTTTTTAGGGACAGAAGACAAAATGACTCTTCTCGGAGCAAAGTGATCAACAAAGCAAATGAATTGACAACAAAAGGTAAATAGGGAACATATGAACTAGAGACCACCGTTTAGAAAACTGAAAGGCTGTATATACATGGAGATTAGACTTGCTTTGTATAGGTCAGTATGGACGAATTAAAAGACGTGTTAGAGGGATGAGGGACACAGATTTCAGCTTAATTATATAAAGAACAATTAGTTATCTGAAGAGAGAAAATGCTCCCAGGAGAGGGTGGGTTTACCATCATTAAAGGCACCCAGGTATATACTAAACCTGGGCCGGGCACATTACATCCACAGGCAGAAGTCTACTCACCAGCTGCTTTTATAATAAAGATTTATTGGAACAGGGCCACTCCCATTTGTTCCATATTGGTTGGAGCTGCTTTGACGCTAGAGCAGTTGAGCTGTAAATGCAACAGACAGTATACTCCCCCAAATCCTAAAATATTCACTATCTGGCCCTTTACAGAAAATGGCTGCTGACCCTTGTAGAGAAAGCAACTAGGAAGCTGAGTATCATATGAGTATCTGGGCAAGAAAACCAGTAACGTTATGGTGGTGTTTGGGAGAGTGCCTGGCATTCGGGCTGTGTCAAGGGTTGCCCTGAACTGGCTATGATCATACAAGTAGTCCAGCCAACATGGTGAGTAGAGGTCAAAAGGTAAACTCCACTGTTTTCCAAAGTCGCATGGCATGATGCGGGGCTATGTCTACCAGAAGGAAGGACACATTTTTCTAATTTGCACAAAGGCAGTAAGTAAGGATCAGCATCAACTGGACAACTCAGTCACGCTAACAAATGTTACGTCATCCTGTCCTATTCAGATAGAATAAGATGCCCTCACACCCACACCTTATCACTGGGGCTCAGCTTCCACTCCTGACCCTGAGATTCTTTATTTACATCCCATCAAGTGGAAACAAATGTTTACTCAAAAGAGGTTTCATGAGAAATACCACAAACTCCAGCCTGTCTTTGAGAAAGACATATTGCAAATTAGGATGTTAAGAATTCAGAAATAATAAAGAAATATGACCAGGTAACAACAAACCCAAAGAGTTCTGTTACATACACAGCATCTTCCAAAGCTGCCTAAAACCCTTCTTTATGAACCTACAGTTCATAACTCACTTAACTAATATTCTAGGGAATGGAGCTCTTTCAATGTCCCATTTAGTACTTCCAGATTATAAGCTAAAGGATATAGAAGATACACACATTTTCATCCTCTACAGATTTTAGCTTATTGCTGAGTACATAGGATATCACCTAAGACATAATTGAATCGATGTAATTATATGAGTCATACCAAATCAATATGGTAAGTGCACTACTAATTTCCTTAAAAAAGCAGTCTTTAATTACTCATGTGGCAGGGGAATACTGAATTATCATGCCCTCCCAGCAGAATTCAGTACTTGTTATACAGCACAGCAGCAAAATAACCATGCACGAGTATATTTCATGTATGTTTCCTCTGCTCCATGATATTTATTAAAGCATACAAAACATATTCAAGAAACACCATACAATATTTCAAAAAACAGAGAAGTGGCAAATTATCAAACAAGGTGACAGAACCCTTACAAAATATAAGTTTAACAAACTCAAAGTGAGTAAATGAAAATTACCTGAAGAAGGTGACAAAAAACTGCACAAGATCCATGATTGTATTGTGTTGCGAGAATGCAATCTGAAAAATCAAAGTAAGAAATAGTTTGAAATTTACTGAATCTGCATTGTTGGTGATGTTTCAAGACATTTGTAAACAAACTTTCTTAATCATCACAATACGTGGATCACCTTAAAATTAGTAGTATATGAAAATTAAAACTCTATCTAGAACACTTAATAAATTCAGTACCAATAGTGACCTTTGCATACCTGTAACATTAAACAGTTTTTCAAATGCTATTATAAAGTTAAGCATATGAAAAACTTCATGTGAAACACTGTGACAAATTAAACAAGCCTAGCTAAACACAGAGATGAGCTTCTTCATCTGATAATGATCATATTTCAATTAATACCATTAAGATCTATTTATAAGTGAAAGAAAAATTTCAACTCTATTAAGGAAACTGAGGGGACTGGGTTGTTTAATACGTTCTTGTCCAGGGAAGCTTTAGATACACACAAATATTTTTATTATACATACACCATTAAAGTATAATTTTCTAAGTTCATGTTAATAAGAAATGGATCTTGAGGCATAAAACTAACAATTAAACTGTAGTTGTTTTCTTACCATACTATAACACTGTTCTTGAAGAAGAGTTTTTGGCATGTACTAGCCAAAAATTCAGCATTTGAATAGAGAATATATAGTTTAGAAAGCCATCTTTTCATTTTCTATATGGATCTATTTTAGAAAGTTATTTACCTATTGTATCTGAATAGCCTCATATGTGAATCATAATATAAAAAATAAAATCTATCTCATAATGTCAGAGCAAAGACTAACTGAATTGACAGAAAACACTTTGCCATAATATCTGGCACACAGCAGTATACAAAGTAAATGTTATACTTTTACATCACATCATGTTCAACATAAATGAATTTTCCTAGATGATGAGGTTAAATTAAGGTATTGGAATTTCTTTTTTTAGTAATCTTTTATGAAAAATCTTTCAAAACATATAACAGAATTTCCATTTCAAGAGAAATATAGACTATACAGATGAGATTTTTTCCCTTCTTCGAACAACTAGAAACTAGACCAAATACATGAAACATATATTTTCAGGCTTTGGACAAAAGAGGGAGAGAATATAATCCATGAGTTAAGGAAAACAAAGGAGAAGAACCTTATACTCCTTTTAGCATTCAATGCAAGGAAATAATACCAGTGTACTAAAACAGCATTCTAGAATAATAAATGCCAGTATTTCTTATGTATAACAAAGAGTCACAGTGAGTGGAGAGATGGTTAAATTAGATATATAGATGTATATATATATGTATATGTATATGTATATACATATATATGTATATGTATATATATGTATGTATATATATATATAGATATGTATATATATAGATAGATATACATACTGGGCCCCAAAATATAGTTAAATGTATATAGTTAAATATATATATGGTTAAATATAAAGTTAAATATATAGTTAAATATATATATAGTTAAATATACTAACATTTATTTACACACTGCTTCTAAGCATGTAAAGAATTATCAAGCACTTAGAGACTGAGGGGGGAAATTGCTATAGGAGATTGTTTATAGTACAAAATGTCTTCAAAGATTTAAGAAAAAAGCATATTTTAAATGGAATATATAATACACAAATGAATTTTCTCCCCAGGTGGCTGTACAAGAGAGTGTATTAGAAATGAAATTCATCAAACAACATTATCAATGGTAATCCAAATGGATGGAGAATTATTCTCGATACAACTGAAAGCTAACTAGATAATCTTCAAAAAAGAATCATTTTGAAAAATAATAAACAATGATGGTTTGATTTGGATAGATTCCAATAGGAAGATATTTCCGTGTTGGAAAAGATTTAAAAGAAACAGAAGTGAGAGGCACTTCAATAAAGATTTACTTAGTAGAGGTATGGAAATAAGAAATGAGGAAATAATATATATATGACAACAGAGAACTAAAAGTGTTTAAATAATTGCACTAATCAAAATGACAGAGGCATCCACAGTACATTTTAGAAAAAATTCAGTATTTTCTTTAGTTGGTTTTGTTTTTATTCATATTTGTTAATTGAGGTGACTGCATTATAACATTGTAAAGGCCTCAGGTGTGCCTCTCTGAAAATCAGCATGTGAACCTACACCATAGTCAAGTCCTACCCGCGAGCCCAAGTCCAGCTTTCAAGAAATGCTATAAAGCAATATGATATAATTTCTTAGAGTTTCTTTGCAAATTGGAAGACTGAAAAGTTTCTTTATAAGAGTTTTCCTTAGAAAGTCATTCTCTGACCCTGAAACCATCTTCTCTAAGGCCAGTAATTATATGACAACAGCTAAAGGGGGATCCTGTACTTGTCATACAATGTGAATGGAGGTTACCTAGTTAATAAAACAAACTGAGAATGCAAGAAAACAGATCACTTTTTAAAAAAAAAAAAGGACAGCATTAATATTTTAAAGAAGGAGTCAACAAACTTTCTATACGGGCCAAGGGTAAATATTTTCAGCTTTGTGAGTAATATGATCTCTCCTTTCCTGCTTATTTCCTACAATATATTGTAAACTTGACTTATTATGTCTTTGTAAATTTTCAGAACATTTGTATCTATCAAAACCAAACTTGTAACTGTCATGAAATCTTCCCATTGTTCTCTATAAGAAACGTTTTAAGCATTATTTTATGTATTTTTCACATTTATATTTTATGATCAATATTTAATATATTAATCAATAAACTGCTTATTTTATTGAGTAAGGAAATCAATGAAATTGCTTAACAATTTCCAATATCACTTTTTGGATTTTAGTGACAAAAGAACTGAAACTTAAAAGAAAAAAGTGTATCTGATAATCATTTATAATAATTTGAAAGACAAATCAACATCAAAAAAAAAGAGTAATGTTACCTTGGGTAATTTGGGGAAAATTACACAGGAGCATCTTACCAGCACAATTTTATTATAAAACTTATAAAGCCTTTATATGATAACATCAATAATATTAAACTCCCTCTTTACTTCAGTGTCTACTTAACCTGTAGCTTAGCATATTATTTTGTGCTCAAATAATCCATCTTCTGTAGACAAAACACTAACACACTTATGATAAAATTTTACAGATGTCAGCATCAGGATTTCGGTTCTTTTTCCTATTTTTTTTTAATGATTTCACCATTATTAGTAATGAGATATCACCTAGTCTACTATGGGAATTAGAATTGCAAATTGAAGACTGATTCCCACATCATTCTCATAAAACAAAATCAAATCTAAATTATGACATCAGTTTGCAGATTGACTTTAATAGTAAATTACCAAACTCCATTTCCACAGAAACAGGTAATTTAAATTCAATCTAATTTAATTTAAATAGTGATATATAAATGTTGATGAGTAGCACCATTATAGAATACAAATACTTAAGCTCACACCCTCTGTTTTACAAGTTTTTAGCTTTGCAGTTATAGTAGCAATTTTTCTTATCAAGATTCACTGCAAAGCATTATATGTCAGGAACTCAGTGCCACCAAAATTCACTCTAGAAACTGAGATAAATCAACATTCCAAACAAAATTAAAATAAATACTAGTCTTTTAATATCCAAAGTAAAAGTGTATTTTCTTGCCTAATTGCTAGACTTCTGGCATGTTTGTCATAAAACACTGCATGTATATCACAATCATTAGAATTTTAACAGTATTTGAGTGTTAAAGTGATTAGGGATCTGAAATGCTTTATCGAAGACAAAGAAGGAAAGTTGTTTAAAATAGGAATGACTATTGGTTTGGTGCTCCTTTACTGTTTTTCTATAGCCCATGTATATGTGACACCATCTAGCTTTTGTCTTCTTCTGACTTATTTAGAGGCAACGGGGTGGCAGAGAGAATGGCCCAAATGGAACATGGTGGTAGATGGTTGGGGCAGGAGGTGTGGGTAGAGTGTGAAAGAATACATTTTACAAGTCTGAATGTATGACCCCCAAAGAAGACACAAATAGATGACCCTACTTTCCCTCAGTAAAACATAACTGGGGGAAAAATAAAATTAGTATGATTTATTTTAAATTGAACTTGTTTTGATTTATTTTAAATTGAATTTGTTTTCTCAGTTGATAGCTGACCAAATAATAAAACATCAGAAGATCTCAATGACCAAATTACAGTCTGCATATGGTATATGAATAGCATCCTACTTGAAAACCACTACTTTTGTAGGTGTGCTATGTAATTAACAGGAAAAAAAATCATTTACTTGATTTCCAGAATTTAACTAGTAAGAATCTGACACTGTAAGAATTATTTTTATAATACATGTTACTGAGTAATAGAAAATAAAATAACTGGTATAATACAAAAAGTAAAATAAAAATCCTCAACAAAATTTCTATTCCACAAACATTTTCAAAAACATTTTGAAAATCATGGAACTATCAGATTTGGGCAGAAACAATGTTAGAAATTAAAGTTCAAATTTGTATTTTAATTACTTATTCCAATCTTTATATGCACATGCAGGCTTTAATCACAAGGACAGTTTTTCAGGTAGTTTACACTAAAATGTTTCATAATATCAAAAGTTCATAAAAATAAAATTTAGAAATTCAGTAAGATTAATGAGGAAAGGAATGAGACAGGTAAGAAACAAACAGCTTTGATAATATAACCAGTAAAATATCATTTGTGTATAAGTATTTAATGATAAAATACAACCAGTAAAATATTATTTGTGTAAAGTTCAAGAGCAGGAAAAAGTAATATACAGACACAGTGACAATGATAGTTCAGAGGGAGGCGATGATGAGCAGTAGGTATGAAGGAGTCTCTGGGATGTGAGATGGAGTCATTAACCTTCATGATTAAGATGTATGTGTTTTGTTAAGTCAGCATTATGCCATATATACTGAAAATACAGATGTATAAAGGAAAATGAGGTAGCACATCTATGTAGGCTTTTAACAATGAAGTGTGGATTACATCCTATATAACACATTAAACTGCTAAAAACTAGTCAAGAGCATGAGGGTACATGTTTGTATTAATGAAAAGTCTCACAATGATTCTAACTCTTCTAAATATCATCCCAGTGTTCTCACATGGGCAAAGGTGGGAAAAGCAAAAGAGGAGCAAGGATTTTCCTGTTCACAACATAATCTGAGTTATCTTTTAATACCAAATTACTAAACCTTAACATCTCTTCAGAATCCTAAGATCAGAATCTGTCAGCATTCAATATTAAATATTAAAAAATGAAAAGATTAAAATTTTATAAATATGCTAGAATTCATAGATTTTTAATAAGTTGATTTTTGACACTGTTTATATAATATAAAAAGTAAATCTTCCTGTAACTGAAAAATTAAAACTTGCCCTTGTGGATGTTTACAGGACTCATTTTTCTAAAACTCTTACAAAAATTTGAGATAAGACAAAGTAAAGACATAAGGCTCTTCAAATATTAGACATTCCTAAGAAAGAATTAATTATTAAAGAGCAGGAAGATTCACTACCTTCACACACACAAAAAAAAATCAAGCAATAGAAAAGGAAGAATATACATTAAAATTGTCTTAATCTCAAAAAAATTAACTATTGTATGTTTACCAATTAAAGTTCACTACAGTTCTATAAACAAATACACATACGCATGTCATAATGAACATTTATTAGGATAAATGTAGTGATTTTAATTCAAAGGGTAGGAGTCAGGCACTACCTATTTTGACAGTCATTTTTCCCACTTATTATTTGGGAGAGTGGAAATTTCATTCTCATTACACAAATTCTGGTTTGGCTTCCGAAATATATTTCTAGTATGTTCTCCAAATAAAGCCCTCTATGAAAACTTTATTTCTATTAAATACTCATAAGCATTCTATTATAGCTATGTGATTTGTCTAGAAATTAAATATAACTAAAAAACAAAAAACAAAGGGCTGGAAACAAAAGTACTTATTATTACCATTATTACTAGTAATATGACTAAGTTCAGTCTACAGATGAGTCTTTATTCACCCTCAATCATAACATTAAAAAAAGTGAAATCTGATTGATATTTGTATACAAGCCTTAGAAAATAAGATGATATATCCAGAAATTTGAACTACATTTTTTTAATTATGTAGGCAGAAATAATTCATTTTCTGACTGGATTAGCATCTAAATCAATCACTACATATAAATGTATCAAATTGATTTCCACTATTACTCACTGCACAGGAATCTCTGCCAAAATATCTTGAGCAATAAGTCATTTCCTTATTTTAAATGTTGAATACAATTTACATATAATTTTTCCAGTAAACTTAAATTTTTTAAAAAACCATCCAGTCTCTCAAAATCACACAGAAATTAATAAATAAAACATTTATAGAGGCAGATATTAAGTGAATCTTTACTAATCAAACAGGAGAAAGAAAGATCTACAGATATTTTTAAAGATTTTAAACACCATGGCCTAACTTAGGGTTTGGGACATGTGAACTATTCAGTAAACTAAGATGAATTCAACTGACTCAATCAGTCAAAAAAAAGCAGTAAGTGAACAAATTCCAACTTTAAAACCTACAGGACTTTCTCTCATACAAGAGTAAAAACACAAACCTCAACTATTTCAACATAAAATACCCTAAATGTTTCCTCACAATATATCTGAAGCTTTTAGAAGTCGATGACTAAATACAAGAAAAATGGAACATAAAGATGACACCAAGTACAGAAAAGAGTTCAATGGTGAGAGGTGATGAATCTTTAAGAACTGTTAAGTACAGAAAAACCTACATTTTTTACTGCAAGTTGAGATTATGCTCATAACAGCAAAAATGAGATAATAAACACAGCAAATAATTTCAAGTGGGGTTGTAAAAAAAAAGGATATCGACTTAAAACCTCAGTTACAATTGATCAGAAAATACATATAATAGTTATTTCAAGTTTTGATGCATTATTTAGAATATAATTTCACTAATAAATATCCTTATTGACTCAGTATTATTTGTCTGAATATCTTTTTATGGCGATGTCATCGCAGACATTCATGGTCCTTTTCATCATGGGCTAATACATGTTTTCATATAGTTTGAAACAGCTATCTACATCATCATTTTGAACAAAAAAATATTGCTTTTAAAACAAAAATATTCAAATTAATGAAAATGGAACTACCATTTGACCCAGCAATTGCTCTCCTGGGAATTTACCCAAAGGTGACTTCAATGTGGGTACAAAGGGACACCTGTACTCAGATGTTATTGCAGCACTATTTATAACTGCAAGGACATGGAAGCAACCAAAATGTCCTGAAACAGATGACTGGATGAAAAAGATGTGGTATATATACACAATTGAATATTACTCATCAATTAAAAATGACAAATTAGATGATTTTTACGATAACATGGATGGACCTAGAAGAATTCATATTAGCAGAAACAAGTCAAAAAGAAAAAAACAGAAGCCAAATAGTTTCACTACTACATGGGACATGGGAAAGATAAACAAAAATCCATGAAGAAATGTCAAAACAAGCCAACAACCAAACTGAAGTATACAACCTGGGGAGGGGGGGATGGAGCAGGGTGCGAGCAGTGGGGGGGGGGGGGGGGGGGGGGTAAACCCCAGAGATCACAGAGATGTGAAATTCACATATAAATAAATTATTTTAAAAAATATTCAATAGTCATTAGATAAAATACCATTGAACTTACCTGTATTTTAATAGGCCAGGAAAAGTTGCTGACGTAGACATAGAATGTAATGTTAGGATTGCTTCTAAAGTTAAACTTTTCATAGGAAAAGCTATCTCTGTATTCCTTTATATTAGTCTTGGAAACTATAGGAATCTCTTCCCCAGATATTGTTCCAGCTAAAATGTAAAAATGACAAATTTAAAGAATTCATATCAGGAAACGGGGATCCTTATGAAACTTTTTTAAAAAGTTGTATTCAACCTGTGTATAACTACTTATAAAAACATCATCAGCAATATAAACTCATTTTTATACTTCTGGATAAGATTTTCTATATATAATGAAAACAGATCTAGTTAAAAATTACTTTTAAATTATTCCATTGATTGAGTCCTATGTGCTAAACATTGACTTAGTGACTTTATATATTTTCATTTTTCTTCTTCATTTTTCTAATTGAAAAACCATTTTCTTCTTCATTTTTCTAATTGAATCCTGGACTTCAGAAAATTAAAGAGCTTGCCTGAAATTACAGCTAATGGACAGTAAACTCTTTAGGACACAGGTAGGTAGGGCTCAAGAAACTGATTTCTTCCCATTTACCACCCCACAGAGTCTCTTAAAAAAAAATCAGGAAATATTTTTACATGTCTCAATCCAATTAAAAATTAGAAAAGAAATCAATTTATTTGTCTTGCCATAGATTAAACTATCACTAATTTTATTCAGTTGGGAGGAGGCTATAATTTAAAACATGAGCCAAGTGTTCAATTAATTAAACACAATTTGGAAACGTAATATTTACTGAAATTAACTCTGTGGAACAAAGCATTTCCAATAATTTTACCAAGTCTTTCACCTTAACAAGAAGTAAAAATAATAAGGATGTGTAGACCGTTGAGCACCTGAATTAATTTCTAACCCATCACCGATCACAAATTACCTTGCTTGTTCTTTTTTAAATGCAGGTTTCCTGACCCCATCTACCAAGCTAATAAATTTCTGAGATTTGATTCTCAGAATCTCAAGGTTACAAGTGATTCCTAACATACAAAAATCATTTCCACAGCGATTATAAAAGTTTCATACATTTCTGTACTCAAATGTCAAAATTCTTGCAGTTAGTTTGTTGTACAAAAGTAAATTCCAGATTAAGAGTACAAGTTAGCTTCAATATCTAATAAATTAAAATCACAGTGCCAAGGATTTTATTGCGTTTCTTGCAATATTGTACTAAAACGTCTGTATATTTGCCTGAGCCATTCATTTTCACACGTACAATATAGGTTCTAGAATTGCAAACATCTCTTTGCTCTTGAATGTTATGGTCCCATGATTCTACATATTAAAATATCACTTTAATTAAAATATCACATTATTTTAATAATTTTAATGTGATATAAAATATCACATTAATTAAAATTAATATAAATTAATTTTCAGAAATCAAATATGGATTTCTAAGAATCCAAATATTTTATTTAAAGGAATGTTTTCATTTTATTCAAAAAACTGTATTTGATTTCTGAAAATTAAGTTAGTATGATACTATAAATTCATGCAATCATAATAGACTTTCCTGGGATGTACATACCAAAAAAGGTAAGCATGTGTTTTTCATAACCAAACACAGATTTTTTTAATTATAGATTTTTTAATTATATATCTAAAAGTTAACCATTTTAACTTATAAATGTAAGAAGACATTAAATATACCAATTTAAAAAAAAGCTCTAAAATACGGAAAGCTGACAAGAGAGTAGGGAAAAGTATACATCTAAGCTAGAAATTAATAAATAAATTTTTAATCTATCAGCATGCACAGAAGAATTTCATTGTTTCATTCAATATTATGGGTGATAATTAATTTCTGGCTGTAAATCAAGTTATTGTGGGACAAATAATTAAAATCTGTGTTTTCAGTAGTTAAAAAATAACCTATCTTAATTAAAATCAGAATGTTTCATAACACTGGCATTTGAAAAAATGGAACAGGATAGAATATTTGTTAGTCATCTAATTTTCATTGGAGAAGGTGGAAAGTTAAAAAATATGAAGTTTTATTAACACTAACACTATTTTTATCTGAAATAGCACACTGGTTATGGAATATAATTTCCTAAATTTTCAGTGAGTTAACTAATAAAAAGCTTGCGAAAACAGTTTCCACAGGAACAAATGTGAGATAAATGACACCAAAATTCTCTTACCTGTTGAACCAACTGACCATGTAATGTTGAGATTAAAATTGTTTGATGCATTAATTGAAATATCCAAATTTTTGTTTGACTATCAAAAAAGAAAATATTATGGTTAAAAAATAAAATTATATTAGGTATCTTTCATCTCATTTTTTAAGCATACCCCATAATTCTTAAACTGCATAAATTTAATTATCTTTACTTAACTGTAACTAACCGTTAAAATAATATAAGTTTGGTTTAGTCAAAAGTAATTTTATAGCAAGATAGTTTTGTAAAAAGACTTCTTGTTAGATGGACACTGTATTATTATAGAAACATTTTCTTCATCTTCTTCTTACTCTAGAATGATAATTCTGACAGGCAAATTACAATGAAAGATGACAGGGAAGTTGTGTCTCTGGCTATTAACATATTATAAGAAAGAAATTCTCTTCTTACCTGTTCAGGGTTTGCTATGAAGTTTATGGCAGTATGATGACGATCATCTTCCTGTAATAAGCTGAACGTAAACTGATAGTCAATCAAAAGGCTGTCTGTGGGGGGAAGAAATACATTCTCATATGTACTTTAAAAAACTGAAATGAATATAGTATATAGACATGATGATTCTCAATGATGTGCACTGGAAACATAATGTTACAACTTAACACCACTTCCTTAAAAAAAAAAAAAAGCTGAAAAATAAAAATTCATTAAACCATGCATGTCAGTACTAAAAATGATTATCATTGCATATCAGCATCCTCTTTATGACAGATAAAATACAAGCCCTTACCATCAGTCAAAAAAAAAAGTAAAATATAGATATGGAAGGAGTACTAACTCTTTGAAATGATAATTATTACATCTCATCAATATACAAGTTTTATAAACACTCAGACATCCTGAAACTGTATAAAAGTAAGAAAATAATAAAAGCCATCAATAGTTTTACAAAGAGCAAGAAATACAGCTTATATCTTGGTGCATTTTATTCCATTTATATTTTTACAGATGAAAAGAGAGGCAGACATTTTGAATCTTACTTTCATTAAGTCAAAGGCCACTGGAAACATAAATACTTAAATAATATTTCAGGATATACTGCAATGCATCTACCTGTACTTTTATTATTGTGGTAAATTTTGCTTGGATCAATTTCAAATTGATTGAAAAACATCATTCTACAAAAAATGACTTACTAACAAAGAATAAAAGAATTCAGGGGAATTTTATTTTTAATTGTGCCCATGTATAATGCTGAAACAATCATGCAATATTTAAATGTTGCATGTCAGGAGTACTTTCACGATGCATACAAGAGTTTATAAATTAATTTTTAAAAACTCAAAATTCTTTAAAAAGAGATGTCTTCTATTTTTGGATACATACCTTCCATCACATGCCCTCAGTCATTAAACACTATTAAAATAAAAAGCAAAGATAGGAATAATATCACTGGGTTTACTGTTAATACTATCAAGGCATCATTTCTCATGTTGCTTGCTATATACTTTATAGGATGCATCTTATATAGTTCTTGAATAATTCAAAGTAAGGCCATGTTTTATTTTTTTAATTTATAGGCATACATGATCTTGAGGACTACGCAATCCATCTTATTTCCAAGCCTTATTTGACTGCCAAAAAAAAAAATAGAGGCAGATTCAATGGTCCTGTATTTATTTTAGGCAGTGGAGATTAAAAACAATAAAAATCTCCTGCACTTATGATACTTAGTCTATTGAATAGCTACTGAAAATTAATAATTTCAGTATAAAGTATTTAAAAAATGGAGAAGAGTGTTTTAGACAACAATACTGGAGAGAAATTGTTCTTACAGTAGAGGTAGGCTTCCAATTTCCATTAGAGGTTCCAAGGAACCTCTAATGATCAAAGTGAGTAAGAGAATATGTTGCATACTAGAGAAAATATAACCCAGGCAAAGAAACCTTAAAGAAAGAATAAGCCTTATTTGTGATTCTTATAAAGAGGTGTAGCAAAAAAAAAACAAGCAAGAGATGATGGTGACCAGGGTAACACAGGAGCTGTGTAACAGGCATAGCATGAGACAACAGAACCCTCCTAGTCAAATGCTGATGACTAACCATCAACACAAAAAGGGCTATTTTAGATACAGAATGCTTGATATAAATTTTATGGTAACCATAAATCAAAAATCTAGTTTAGGGACAAAGATGAAATGAAAAAAAAATTCATGAGAACCAACGAGAAAGCAAATGCATGAAAAAAAGAAAGAGCAGAAAGATATAAGACAACTATAAAACAAAAGATAGAACTGCAGTAAATACACCACAGATATTAATAATTACCCTAAATGTAAATGGTATTTACTCATGAACCAAAAGACACAGAATGACAGACTGAACCAAAATAAAGAAAAGCAGGACTCATTAATAATACACACACAAGCACACAAGAATCTCACTTCAGATCTCAACATAAACACAGACTTAAAGTGAAAGGCTGTAGGATGGCATTTCAAGCCAATAATATATAGCCAATATATATATGCAGGAATTGCTGTTGTCTTGTATGAAAAAATTGATATTCAGTTTTTTATAAAAAGGTAATTAGTTACAATGATGGACACTATGTAATGACCTGGGCAAAATTTATCAAGAAAATATGTTATCAATATTTACACACCCAACACAGGGGTACCCATATCCATAAAGTAACCATAAATTGACCTAAACCTACACTTTCATAGATATCAATAGCAGTTGAGGATCTCAACTTACATCAGTTGATAGATCGTCCAGAGACAATACAAACAAGGAAATAATAGTCTTAGATGAAGTAATGGATCAGATGGATTTAATTCATATTATAGAGTCTTTGATCTCAAAAGAAATGACTACACACTCCTCTCATGTGCACAAAGAACATTCTCAAGTATAGACCACATATTGGAACACAAAACATGAGTAAAAAACACATAGAAACAGAAATTATATTAAGCATTCTTTCTGATTACTTGTTGTAAAGCTAAAATGAACCAACAAAGAAACCCAGAGGAAA
Source organism: Uropsilus gracilis (assembly GCA_004024945.1). Lineage (NCBI taxonomy): Eukaryota > Metazoa > Chordata > Mammalia > Eulipotyphla > Talpidae > Uropsilus > Uropsilus gracilis. The sequence goes on from PVHY01016665.1 coordinate 27,814, forward strand.
GGCAACATTTGGAGATTAAACAAAATGTTTTTGGGTAACTCTTCGGTCAATAAAGTAATCAAAGGAGAAATAAAAAGTTATCTGAAGGCCAATCAAAATAGAAAACTCCACATGTATTAGATACCCCAAAAAGTAGTATTTAAGAGGGAAAATAGGCCCACATCAATTAGCAAGAAAATTTTCTCATAAACAATCTAAGTTTACAGCAAAAGAAACTAGGAAAAACAAAGCAAAAATCAGTACAGGGAAACAACAGAAATTAGAACAGAAGAAGACCAATTACAAACCAAAAAGACAATACAAAGACGAGTAAATTAAACCAAGACTAATTTTTGAAAGCATAAATAAAACTGATAAACCCCTTGCTACCCAAATAAAAAGAATGAAAAAAAAAAGAGATCAAATAACAACAGATACCACGGAAATACAAAGGATCATAAGACTATTATGAAATCTATATGTAAACAAACAACCTAGATAAAATGGAAAAATTTATAGAAAATACAACCTTCCAAAAGTTGTATTTGATCCTGAGCCAGGGTCAAATACACAACTTAAACAAATTACAAGCACAACATTCAAGAGTAAGCAAAAAAGTCTACTAAGAACAAAAGCCCATGACTAGATGTTTTCTATAAGACCTCAAAAGGTCTTCAAAAAAACTTCACAAACTCTTCCCAAAAAATGGACAAAATGCCCAAACGCATTCACAAGGTCAACATTACTTTGATCTGCTAACCAATCAAGAACAGCACATTACAAGAAATCTTAAACTGGTATCTCTGATAAATACACAAGTAACATACTCAATAAAGTTCTGGCAAATCATATTCAGCAATATAAGAGAATCATTCATCATATCAATGGGATTTATTCCAAGGATGCTAGATTGGTTCAAATTAGCAAATCAATCAATGACATTCACCATATCATCAAAAACATAAAACTCACAAGGTCATTTCAATAAATGCCAAAAAACATGACAAGATTCAATAGCCATTTATTATAAACAATCTCAATACAATGGAAATGAAAAAATTTATCTCAGTATAATAAAGGCCATATATCACAAAATCAGAGCAAACATACCCAATTGGGAAGTACTATATAAAGAATCCAAATTGGAAAAGAAGTAAAACCATCATTACTTGCAGATGACATGATAATATACATAGGAAATCCAAAAGACCACAAAAAAAACTAGTAAAAATAATAAATGAACACACTAAAGAGGCAAGATACAAAATCAATAACAAAAAAGTTGCATTCCTATATTTTAATAATAAATTAGAAGAGAAATTAGCGAAATGTCATTTATAATTTCATCAAAAAGGTTGAAATATCTGGGAATAAGTTTAACAAAGGTGATGAAGCACCCACGGATTGAAAACAGTAAGATTTTGTCAAAGGAAATAAAAGAAAATAGCAGACACAAAGAAATGGAACTGTATCCCATGTTCATGGATTGGAAACTAAACACTGTAAAAGTAGCCATGTTACCTAAAGCAACTTACAAATTCAATGCAATACCTATCAAAATCCCAAAGCATTTTTCAAGGAAATATAACAATTATAATATTTGTACTAAATCACAAGAGATTCAAATAGCCAATATAGTCGTGAGAGAAAAAAACAATTATGATGGTGTCACAGTCCCTAGTTTCACCACTACACAAACAGTAAGGAAAACAGTATGACATTGGAACATGAGAAATTGCTCAAAGTCACTCATATAAGGGAAATGCAAATCAAAACTAAAATAACATCACATCATTCCTGTGAGAATGGCTCATACCAAGAGTGGAAACAGCACTCACCCACTGCTGGTGGGATGCAATTTGGTGCAGCCTCTATAGAAAACACCTTGGATACATCTCACACAAACAGAAGTGAAAATACCACATAAACCAGAAATACCATTTCTAGATATACCCAAAGAATATAAAAAATATTACTATGAAAAGACTTATGCCTTCCTGTGTTCACAGCATCATTATTTACAACAGCCAAGTCTTGGAAACAATATAAATGTGTGCTGACAACTATAAAAAGAGATTGTGGAATACAAATTCCATGGGATACTGCTCAGCTACCAAGGAAGATGAAACAGCAACTTTCGGATGAGATGGGTGGATGCTGGGGTGGTTGTGTTAAAGGAAGTTAATCAGAAATTAAAACACTGTCACCAGATGTTCTTAACATTTACAGAACATAAATAACCAAAGAAAACCAACTGATGAAACACAATAAAAACAATTATTAGGTTTTGAAAACTACACTGCGTTGGGTGGGGGGAAGAGAAGGGAGGAGATGACGAGGAAGGGTGACAGGAGCTTGCACCAAGCAGTGGTAGAGGATGAGTGAACATGTACAGGTATGGAGATGTGACATTAACTATCAAAATAAAGTATACAACCTATTGGGGAATCAATAACATTTGAAAAATAAATAAAGTAGGTAAATAAAAAAAAATAAACAACCTAAGACCTCAGGTTATTTTTTATTCCTTTTTAAATTACTTTTATTGTATTATTTAATTTTACACCATTATCTACCCCAGAGTTCTCCCACCACCTTATTACCTGTAAACAATCTTAGTCTCTCACCCCCAATTACCCTCTCCCCCTCTCATGCTCTATATGTCAATTTTGCTAAAAATTAGTTTTAAATTATTCTTGCTAATACTTCAGTCTTAAAGACGTTGAATTACTGGCTATCCAAATGATACGTTGAGTCAAGTTCAGGAACATGTCTAGTAGATAGCAATTCATAAATTCTCAGTATTTTTGATGTGATTTAAAGTCAAGGAGCTAGAAAATCAGAAGTTCTAAGTAAAGATGTCAAATGGTGGAAGCCTGCATTGCACCAATGTTAAATAATCAGATCCTCATGAGAAGCAAATAAAAGAAAAGAAGAGGAGCACCCTCTGAGATAGGCTTCAAACCAGATTTCAACTTGGAAGCCAAGTAAACACATGGCTTAGTAAAGAGGATAGTGTTCACTTTGCTCAGATGCAGATGGTTCAGAAACAGGGATACAATCCTGAGAAAATGCAATGTTTCAAATGAAGGAAAAATACCAGGTAGGAAAAGTTAACACAAAATGGGTGAAAGGGGGTCAAAATCTACTAAGTCAGGGACATCTGCTGCCCAGCACAGCAACTGCAGTTAATAATACTGTAATGTACATTTGAAATTTCTAAGAACACATTCAAAATGTTCTTATCACAGAAAAAAATGCTCCAACTCTGGTGAGGTGATCATTAGACTCAGAGCGCTGATCATTTTGCAGTAGATAAAGTATTAAGTCATGACGGTGTATACCTGAAACCAATATGATGATAAATGTCAACAAATCTTTGACTTTCAAAAAGTTTGCTAAATTATGTTTACTTGTTTCAAGTTTGACACTAAGTGTTCAGAAGTCAGAATAGGTGACTTTTAGAAGCCTTTAAGACCAGGTGACATGGGACACCTGAACAATTTCCAGGCAGAAGCTGCAGTGCCCCAGGCCTTCAGAAATATGTTTGCCATAATAGTCTCAAGCCCTCTGCCACAATAATGTCCCATCAGAATCAAACTCAATTTCTCTATTCTCACTCATTAGACCCAGAACGCTGGAGAGCACATCGTATATTGTCTCTAGTAACACTCAATCCTAACATCAGTGGAACTAAAATATTAATCCTGAATCCTGGAACAAAATGAGTACGACTATTACTCAGTGTGAGTGACTAGTAAGAGCACTACTCTGAAAATGTGAATTTTATCAATTGGAAGAAAAGTTTAGACTGTTACACAAAAATGTTTCCTTTTAAAGTTAATTAGACTTACAGCTTCCCAAAAGCCAGCAATACAATTCCCCATTTACATAGGAGAATGTTCTATTTCTCCCTCATTTTGAAGAATCATGCTGGTGAATTTTCAGGAGGCTGTGAATGAATAACTACCTCGCACTTAAAATACATATCTTCATGTTGAAATTTGCTCTGACCTTCTTGAATAAGATATAGGATATAAAACATTAACATTTTAAAATGTTTCAAGTTTATGCAAATGTGCTTAACTCGAAAATAAGTTTTTGTACAGCTTTAATGAGCCTCTTTACTGTGCACACAAAAGAAAGTCATGCTGACTATAAATCTAATCATATACTTGAGTGTCTCTTTTCCTAATCTCCTAGGACTCCAGTGAACCAGGGGTTATGTTTCAATAGGTAGCAGCAGACGTCTCCTCTCAGTCTCCTCTCAGACTAGACTAGCAGCGATGGAGAAGTTAATAGCAGGTAGTTGTGGAATCAGGACAACTAGGAAAACAGAGATTAGGCAAATACAACAGCAACCAAAAAGAAAAAAGGACATTTAACATGCAAAGGATGCTTAGAGAGGTAAGATATTTTACCTCATGAATGAGTCACTGGAAATGGATGACTAAAATTTATATATAGAAAAAGACATTTTGAAAAAGACCCTGCTGGAAGTTTGAGGGTACATTATAGGCTGTACTCAGTGTGATGAAGGATGCTCAGTAAACAGCTGTTGGGCTCAGCAAAAGCTACCAGAAATAATGTATTTTTAAGAAAATATTAACCTGTGATAAAAATCATCAAAGTGCATGCTGGAAATAGCTACATATCTAGGGACCAAAAAGGTAAATGTGCCAGAATCACGCATGATTTTTGTGCGTTCTCTCAATGGCACCGTTCATATGAACCTCAGCTCCTGCAGGAGCCAGATTAATGACTATATAATTTTCAAATTGCTTCAGAATTTTTTTTAGCTGAACAATTCGAGAAAGGAACTGTGGTCACATGATTTGCTTTGTCACTACATCGATGTTTCCGTTAACACTGGATTTCACTTTTGATTTACTATTATCCATAGCATTTAAGGAGATCTTGATGCTAATCGCCCACTTACCAACTAGGTTCACATAAAACGTAATTTACTTTGGTGAGATCGATGCTACTTCCTACATCACAGGACTGCGCTGTGGGTTCAATGTAATTGTGTGGATGTGTGTTTAGAGAAGCCTGACACAGGAACGTAGACTGGTCCAGCCACTATGGAAGGTTGTGTAGAGGACCCTTAGGGCACCGTAGAAGGAGCTGCCATTAGACCCAGTGTCCCACTTCTGGGAAGTTCACCCAGGGGGTGCGAAGACGCTGAATCGGAAGGACACCTGTACTCGATGTTGATTGCAGCACTGTCTGTGGTAGCCAGGATGTGGCAGCGACCCAAATGCCCCAAGGTAGATGAATGGTGCAGGATGGGGGGGGGAGGGTCTGTAGTGTGTTTGCACAGTGAAATGTTGTTCATCAGTCAGAAGAGACAATCTTGTGTCGTTCACAGCAGCATGGATGGAGGCGGGGGGGGGGGG
>PVHY01016666.1:0-33239 GCA_004024945.1 Uropsilus gracilis
AGTTGTGTGCTTCAGTTTGGTGCTTAGCTTGTTTTGTCATTTCCTCATGGTTTTTGTTTATTTTTTCACTATATCCCATATATTAGTGAAACCATTTGGTTTCTGTCTTTCTCTTTCTGACTTGTTTCTGCTAGTATGATTTCTTCTAAGTACATCCATGTTGTCATAAAGTTGTCGAATTTGTCATTCTTAATTTATGAGTATCATTCCATCGTGTATGTATACCACATTTTTTTCATCCAGTCATCTCTTTTGGGGCACTTAGGTTGCTTCCATGTTCTTGCAATTATAAATAGTGCTGCGGTAAACATCCGGTTGAGGGGAATCTAAAACAGCCTGTGACAAGTGCACTGGAAGGCAGGAAGATGGCCACTCCAGGACCAGTCTGTCTAACTCTAAACTGTTAAGAAACTATATGCAAATATCTTAGTGAATAAGAGTCCCAATACTTTTGCTTTTAATTTTGAAAAAATCAAACAATTTAGGAGATTTTTATATTTCTCTGTTCCCACAGTTACAACCTACGGTCTGAGTCTCCTCTGTTCCATTCACTCCGAGTGACAGTCTAAAAGATTCAGACTTTACGGTTGCTACACCTAAAAATTTAACAGTAATTCCTGAATAGTCCATCCATATTTAAATTTCCTCAACTATCTCATACTATTTGTGGGTAAGGGAGTGTTACTTTATTGAACTCAAGATCCAAACAGAGTGGGGAGTGATGGCGCGTGCCTGAAGTCCAAGCGCTGGGAGGTAAGAGGCCTGGAATCGCTTGAATTTGCGGTTTCCAGGCTACCCTGGGCAACATAGTGAGACCTGGTCTCAAAAAAGCAACTGGGTATGGTGGCCCGCGCCTGTAATCCCTGGGAGGCTGAGGCTGGGGATCATTTGAGTCCACGGGATTCAGGACTACTCTGGGCAACATAGCGAGACCTAGTCTCAAAAAGAAAAAAAGAAAAAAAGACTCAAACAAGGGCCATATTTAGCTAATAGCTAATATATGTTATCAGTTCCTTTTAATCAAGAAGTTTTCTCTTCCTCTTTTACTTCTTGATGATTATTCATTGGGGGGAAAAAGGGTAATATGTCCTGGCTCCTGTTTAACAGATTTTTCTGTTTTGTGTTTCCTCTCCTTTGGGAGTGAGATCCAAGGACTTGGTGCAATTCATGCTTGTTTTTTGTCTAAAATTGTTTTGTGTTTCCTATTGAATTACATCAGTAGGTACAAATGTCCTGTAGTTTCTCTTTTTATACTGTTGAGATTGATGTTTGGGATTAGAGACCATCTACCCCACTCAACCACTGTGAATTCCCAATACTGTTCACTATGTTGGCAGGAAACTACAAGCTGTTGCTTTACTGCAGAAAATTTAATCTATATTAATCACAGAATTTCAAAATTATACAAAGTAGATCAATACTTATAAAGCAAACAATATTTTTTAGATTATAAAAATTGTATTCATGACAAACTATACCTGATTATTCTAAAATAAAAGCAATGTTCAGAATGTGGCCTATTGCTGACACTGAAGTAGTAAGCATAGGATGCACTGTAAAAAGTACAATGACAATTTGGGAGGAAACAATAATACAAACCATCACCTCCTGTGACTGTTGACACAGAGTCTAGAAACCAACTACTAGTACCACACAGGTGGTGCTAGAATCTCATTTTCCTTATCATCAGGAGGTTTTCCTTGTATTGAAGATTTTCCTTATTATAAAGAGGCTTGACTAGAGAGCTGGCAGAGAGAATGGAAAAGTAGTGATAAATATGACATTACGAAAGAAGAATTAACAGGATTTGGTAAATAATTAAAGAAAGGGAGAGTTGAGGTAATGCCAACACCTTGACCAACTGACTCTCATGTAACAAAAGAATGTGAATTGTAAATTTCACAAGGACATGAAGTGTCCTGTTGGTTTAGGCCCATGGACATCCCAGCTGGTATTTTTCTAATCTTGAGGATAACTCCTGGGCACAGATAATGCCAGAAACACCATTAGACTCCATCTTTCAATCTCTAAATATTTCTTAGAAAACTGTTAATAAATTACAAGTAGAAAAAAAAGTTACAAGTAGACCCATTGCACGGAGATTCTCTAAAGAGCTGAGTCATGTGCTAAACATTTCAGGGGAATAAAATATTAACTTACCAATATGAAAATACACAAATGCTTCCTGTGTGATGAATTGGTTAACAGTCATAGGATGAGGCTTTGTAATGTCCCCTGTAAATTCTATGGAATAAGCAAAAATTGTGGATTCTTGGTCAAGTCAGTGTTACTGACGTGCTAGTCAATGGCAAATTCTGCTGCTTGGAAGTTTGAGAACACAAAAGAGACACACTCTTCTGAGAGTGTCCTGAGAGGGGCACTGAGGAGCCCATAGCTGGCTACTAAGGGTGAGGAAGAAGGCAAGGGGAGAGGAAATGGAGAAATCTAGAAATCAAATCAGAGAAGAATCACCTTGTCCAAAATGTTTATTAGAAGTAGTACATTCAAATAAAGAGGTGAATCTCAGCAGTTTATTTTAGAATTTCAATGGAAAAATCTCCTTCTCTCCCGCATTAAACCTATCTATAATGATAGACAGGACATCTAGACACCCTTCCCCAGAAAAAAAAAAAAAAAAACTATTTTCCACACAAACCTATCCATCTTTGTGCAAAATTACCTTTGGTAGAGAGCAAGGGTCTCACTGCTCCCTCCCTAAGACATGCTGGTATTTAATAAGGGAGAGCCCACATGGGCACACAGACTTAGGGGTCAGCAAAGATTTAGAGTTACAAGCCAGGCCTTAGTTCTTGTAGCAAAATTAGCTTTGCACTGCAGGAGGTAGTGTTTGTAGTGCAGTGGGAGGCATGAGAAGGAAGAAAAAAGGGTGAGGTTGCTGAACAGAGAGCAGCAAGCCTGCAGACTTGGGTCCCAGCGTCTTACCCTGAAGGTACTTGAGCCTCACTTGAGACAAATTCTTAAGATAATCATAAAAAACCATAGCAACCTTGTTGGTGTTGGGATTTTCACTAAGATTCCAAATTAAGAGGCAGGGCAGGTGAAACAGGTTTGGATTTCTTTCATAGGTGAAAGAATGACAAGAAGGACTTGTCAGTCAACTTGAGTACTGCTGCTGACCAGTTACAGGCTTTGTGCACACGTTCTGCCTCACCTTCTGCCTCACCTTCTGCCTCACGTTCCTACAAGAAATGAGTCCAAAACACATCACCTGCATCACCCATTTCCAGGAAACTTTGCAAAGCAAACTTTTTTTTTTAAACAATGGTCAGTGAAATCATTTGTTTTGTTTCATTCTCTAATAGAGAAACAGGGGGGAGACTGAGGCCAAAAGAGATGAATTGGCATTTCCAAGCCCTTCACCCAGGTTCAGGGGCATCAGGATGAAAAGGTAATCTGCTAGAATCAAGTCTGCTTTAGAGTCTCAGTGCCAGAAAGCATCAGATGCTTTAGAGAGGGTGGGGTAAGTTGTACAGGAAGCTGATAGTTCCAGAATTATGATTACAAGGACAAAATGAGTGGAATAGCTAAATGTTTCTCCTGTGTTGCTCTTAAACATGGACTGAGTGTAAGTACTTGTAAACCTTGGACATGCAGAGAAGTCAGTTCTTCTGGCTGAAAATGGAAAGGGGAATGAACATATTCGGGAGTGGATGTGAGCAAGCAGGAAGGAAAGGGAAATGAGGTAAGGAGGAAGAATGGGCTGCTCACCATAGGGCAACAAGGGCTCCATCCACTGGTACACCCCAAGGAACAGAGTGGACTCATCAAATGTATTTCTGGGGCAGGACACATGAGGAGTATCAAATAATCACATACCTCGGGACTTTGGAGTTGCCATGAACTGCCTTTGTCACACTTTGGCCTGAACATACAGGCTATGTAGGTGGTATCTAGGACAGAAATTAGCATTCTATGCCAATACCAAGTGCATCACAACCTTTAGGAACTGCTCTCCACAGATACAGCAGGAATTAGAGGTGAGGTGAAGAGGCTATAAAATAGGACCCAAGAAAGACACACTATATTCCCCAAATTGGAACACCAGCCCCACCTAAACTGGGACACCAGTCTCCCAAAGTCATTTGTTTTTTCTTTTAGCATTCTGGAAGACACTCTGACAGTCCATGTTGGCCCTGAAAACATCTGTCCTTCCCTAACCATCCCCCCACATTGTCCACCATCCCTGCTCTTTGCTACTCCTTCCACAGCAAAAGGAAGAGCCTGTGGGCCAAGTGTCCAGGGCATGAGTCTCGGTAACAGGTCCTGAAGCACTTCTCAGTCTGTCTCCAAAGATGCCTCATCTCCTCCCACCTCAAGGATGAATGCTGGACACAAAAGGCAATACTGATTCAGGCTCAGGGTTGCTGTCCTGGCATCAGTGATTCCTGCAGATGCATTTCCTGTTGATTTTCTTTAGCTGGGAGAGAGAGGTTATCAAAGTCCCCTTGGCTCTGAGACATACATAGGCAGAGGAAGGGTATCTGAGCCATGGCTTTACCCCCAGTGACACAACTGAAGCGTTGTCTTCCCAAAGCAGCACTGTCATCCACTAAGCCTCAGCCAGGAATGGGCTCTGGAGAACAGTGCAGCTATGTCTTTCCTAAAAGGTGGAGGTCCCGTGGGAGGTCACAGGAAAGGCTAGCAGGCATAGATCCGGAGTGGATCTAGGGCAGGCTGACCCTGTTTTCAAGAACTGAATCACTTGGTATTCAGTTTCTTCAAGTATGCTAGCGTGCTAGTATGCTAGTAGTGCTGCAGTCTTCAGATAAAAGGAGAGTAGCCCCCCATACCCCAAAAGTAATGGTCTCCAGTATCCCCTCACCTTTCCCTCTTGACTGAGTTGCTTTGGGTATACATTACTGCTGGTAGCATTTATAGTGCTTGACATTGAAAGCACTAGTTTTGGGCCTTTTCTACAGAATAGGCATTAAAAACACCTCATTGTACATAATTTTGTCCTCAGAAAATTCATCGTCATCTGGAAGTGAGATCACAATTCAGAGAATTCAGGGTTCCCCCACTTCCATTCCACGGCCAGCTGTGAAGTCCCTCAGAGATGTTGCCAACCTCCACTTGTTTTTCCTGCTAAGAGCAGTGACAGAACTAAGTTGCTATTTTGTTTTGTTCTGTTTCCTATATACAAGATCTCCCAGGTCCTGAAACCTAGTCTGCTGCTGGCATTCTAGTTAATTAACAATAGGTCCTACCCCCAGTGATTTTTAGTAAGGGAAATCAACTAGCAAACTTGGGAAAAGTCACTTGTGAGTATGTAATGGCCTGGCAAACTTAACCCTCAAGGTGACTAGTCCAGCACCCTAACTAAACAGCCCCACCCCCAGTTTGTTTTGAAATTTTCAATTCAAACAGAAAGCAGTTGGGAGGATGGTGTGTGGATAAATGGATAAATACTCCCAAGGCCTATGAATCAGCTTAGAGTTCAGCTTTCTCATTACCAAGATCATTTTTATTCTCCAGCCAATACTAGAAGAATATGTTAAACCATAACTTCACAACAACAAAAAAGTTACTAGGCAAAATCTTTCAAGTTCCCAGACCTGGTTTTGAAATAAACCTGATACTAATATCAGCATGAATATTCCTCTGTATGGACAAAATGTAGTCACATTTTCCCCCAGTGATACTGTATTTCTTTTTCCTTTTCTAGTAAATTTCTATTTTTTCCCCAACCTTCATGGCTTAAGCATTTTATCCAGTTTAAACGATGGGGATTTAAATTGCTATTTTAGTAGAAGAGGCTTGATTAAAACCTGTGTCCTCATCAAATTATTGGACAGTGGTTCTTGGGCTCTGTTTGCATTAGTGTCAACCTTAATTTAAATTCTGCATAACTATATTTGCTTCACTAAATGCATTCACCAGGAACACACCACAAATTACTTTGCATTATGAGCAGAGTCTCTTTGTCTATTGCAAAGTGTTTTGAAATTAGCACCATAAGTAACTAGCTGTAAGTGTCACTCGATCTCCTTAATGCCTCATTAATCAAACCCCGTGGCAGTTGGTGTAATGTCCAAGCCCCTCATAAGATCAGTATAGCTTGCTCCTTGATTCTGACCAGTCTTTAAAACTTGATTCATTATTCCTGCATTTGCCCTGCCCCCTCCCCCCACCACTAGCATTCCTCCTCCCTCTGAAGCCTCTCCCCACTCACAGCTCTAAACTAGACAAGAGTTAACTGTGCATTTGTTGCACAGATTAGAAATAAAAGTCCATTTCTCCTACCATGGAAGTCTGATTTCAAAAGGAGGAACATTGCTTCCTTGAGTCAGAAGCAATGCTTCAATATGGTTTTCAGATCATTCTTAAATGCTGAAAACTTTCCATCAAAAACGTTTCTTTAGGTCAATTTTTCTTTAAAAAGAAAATCCATTCACCCAAATAGTCTACAGTTTTCAGTCTGGCCTCTGTTTTCATTGAATGGGATATACTTAGTCTAAGCATCTAAACAGGAAAAAGTGCCTGTTCTTTTATTTCAATTAAAACAAGTATGTTTGCAAAAGAAATGCAGAACAACTGGTTTCTGGCAACTTTATTACAATCCTTCTGGAAAAAACGGTTATCCATCCATACATGTCAATACAAAGTCATACCAAAAAGTGTTGTATTTTTGAAGACCATTTCAAAAAAATTTACGGTGCAATCAAACATTTACAAAAATAGAACCTTTCCCCTATATCCCAGCCCCTCTCCTGCATCAAATATAGGCCAGTACTCACACACAACTGCACACACATTCCTAAACACACACACACTTCTACACACACACACCCTCACACACAAACCCTTTTAACCAAATCTAATACTCACTGATACTAAAATCTCTTGGTAGCTTTGCTGGGCAAGGGTCATACGGATATTCCGAGATTTCCCGAGTCCCAAGTGGGCACTTCAGGTGGGCATTGCTCTGGATGAAACCCATGTCCAGATGAGGGGGACAGGAGCGTGGTCCTCAAGACACTGAACGAGGCGGCAGAGTAACCAGGAGGACAGGTGTCTGCTTCTCCCCACGGCTGTGGCAGGGGCGGCGGCTGCGAGCGGCACGTGAGGTCTCGGCTCTTCGCAGCAAGCGCTGAATAGGGGGCCTTTGGCTTCATGGCCTTTCCTTCTGACCACCCAGCAGGAAGAATATACGGAAGCCTTTTTTTTTCCTACAGGTTTTGAGAGTATAAAAAAACAACAACAACAACAACAAAAAAAAAAAAAAAAACCACCTCAAACAAACAGCATAGAAACTTTGTGTTTCCCGCAGGTGGGCTTCTGATCTGTGAATATTTAATACAATCACAGCCAAACATTAGTTTTCTTTTATGTTCAAGTTTTTGCCTTTTCACCTTATAAAACCATTCAAGCTAAATCAACCATATTACAATAGAATTAAGCATTGTATCTTGGCTCCTAAAACCAACATCACTGGCAAAAAACCACCGAGTCGGAACACACACACCCCACGGTGCAGACCTGTATTAGGTTTTTAACTTTAAAATCAACTCAACATAAGCTGTACTTTGTGCTTTTGCTTATGTTATAATCAGGTCCACTCTCACTTAGGGTGTTTATAAAACAGACTCCTTGAAGAAGAACAAATGTGAAAGCACATTTTGATTCTATTTTAGATGACGTTTACTCTGATGAAAGATGTAATTTATGACAATTGCAAAAGTATATTGTATGTCCCTTCTCTAGTTCATCCTGCTTTTACTCTGATTCCAGGAACCTCTATTCATTTAGATCCTAAACAAAATTAGTTTGGAAAGGAGGAGTCCAAATGATTTTCAGAAGTGACAAAAATCATCACTGAACGTAGTTTTTAAATGGGCAATTCAAAACTTTACCCTTTAATCCAGTAATCAGAGAAGCTAATGATTTAAACCAAAATTTCAGCCTCAGCCTCTCTTGCCTGCCCTGCACCACACACCCACATCTCCTTCCCGACCTCTCTCCAAAAGGCAACATTTTGGCCTGGCAATCAGTACAAATCACTGAGCTCTTTCATTTCAACAGACCCATGAAGAGTGTGTCTGATCACAGACTGGATTTAAGAAAGGGAATAAAAAATCACGAATCACACACGGTATACCACAGCCCCATGTCCTGCTTCCTTGTCCCTCTGTTTTCCTTTTCTCTCCTTCACTGCCCCTTACAAAAAAAAAAAAAAATGAGAGAGAGCAGGCCTACCCAGTTACAGTATAGACACCCTGAGATTTAGGGGGATAAGTGGAGCCTTACTGAGCTGCAACACTGCAGCTGGGCCCTTATCTGGCCAAAGGAGACAGGGGACAACAAAAGACCCAAGGAGGGGTTGGAGGCTGCATGGGAAAACCACTACCCCAGCATTGTGGTGCCCTTCTGCTGAGCAAATAGTTCAAACTGTTCATTCCCATCTTCTATTCTCTCCCTGGTACATTGTTTGTGCCCTTGCATTTCATTCTGCAAGGAAGGTTGCTCTCTGGGCCTATAAGCAAACAGTCCAGAAAAGAGCTAGCCATCCTCTTCTCTTCCCGGGAGAACTAGCATTTTTATTTCAGCTCCAAGCTGTCAAAGACCTGGAGAGTTTATGTCAGTGTCCTGAATTAATTGCTTTAAGCTGGAGCAAGCTCCACGGGCTACCAAATGTCCAGAAGATGTTTATTAATAACGTTTCCTCCAGGATTCTGGCTCCAAGCTGTCCCTTGATGGTGGCCTTTATCCTGCTGCCACATTCTCACCCCTGGCCTCTTGATGTGGGGTGGGAGGGAGGTAGGGGCTCATCTTTTGTAGTCATCATGACAAAATTTAGAATTGCCTGGGGTGACAAAAATATCCACCTATGTTACATGATATGTTAGATGGACATCTTTGTTCTGGTCCAGAAAGGTCCCAAAGTTACTGAAACTGACTGCAGGACCCTAAAGGGAACAGGGGAACAGAAAACTACAGGACACTCTACTGTGAAAGCTCATTTAACCAATGCAATTAGCAAAGGGAACAAAAGCAATCACCTCTCTCTGCTTCTTCCTGCCCCCCCCCCCCACGGAATGAAACTGACAACATCATATATCTTGAAGTTTCCTGGTACCCCCCAAAAAGGGAGGGGGGCTTCCTTAATAGAATGAAATAATAAACCAATTTATATACCGATATAAGACTAGGATCGTGAGTGCCATTGTGTAATTTTCCATTTGACTTTTCATTATCTACCTGAACAAAATCAATCTATATGTATGGGATCAACATACAATTCCAGAGATAAAAGCTGAAAATAAATGTGCTTTGCATATCCTGGAGATAAAAGACACAGTCCTTTGCACTGCCTTTTCTTCTCCTTCAGATGCATTTATAAAATAAATTGTGTCACTTTTCTTCTCCTTCAGATGCATTTATAAAATAAATTGTGTCAAGAAAAACGCGAGATGCAGTGGTGTATCTTGAGTGTTGACTCCTTTGCTGGAAATATTGATCCCACAAATGAGTGGCGGTTAATAAGTACCTTGCCTATGATAGCAAACCTTTTGCTTTTGCCCTAGTTTAACCACAGTGCAAACTGGGTCCGTGTTTCTCCCAACTAAACCTCCTCACCAACCGAAGGAAAAAAAAAGGCTTCCCCTATTAACATGGATTTAAGGCTGAGGACTTCAAGGACTTTCTGAAGCCTCTCCACAAAGACAAAGCACATTGAAAAATCACATTATATTTGAAACCCCCATGCAGCAAATGACCAGTTTGTGAAGGACACTCAGTCTTCAAAAGGGAAGAAGAGTAGCATTGTGTCCCCAGGGGGTTGACATGTTTTGGCTTTAACTGGGTTCCATTCCACCCCCTTTACACCCCAATAATTAGAAATGACACGATAGCCTAACATACTACACTCCACGCTGCCCACGCCTGGGTCCCGGAGACGACTTCCCTTTGGAATAAGTCACAGTCAGCGTTCAGTGTGTGTGCCATGGAGGACAGATGGCAGGGGCATCACTGGATGTGCCATGGGCAGCTCGTGTGCCCCATTGTGTTCAGGGTTCCTTGGGGAAAGTTTGCCTGCTCTGCTCACCCAGTGGCACAAAAGGCCCCTTCATACTCTGGCCACTACTCTCCTTTGTGTGAGAACAGGCTCATTTTCTACCTTTTTATCAGCTGAAAAAGAAAGACTCAGAAGGGATGGGCTGGTTTGCCCCAAATACTACGAATTTCTGGATGTTTTCTGGTCAGTGACAAGTAGTGATGCCCTAGGCCAATCATTCCCTGTTTGGCAAGGGATTTATAAAAATTTATAGCTTTTTCTTCAGTGTAAGCATAAGCAAATTCAGGGGAGGTTAGATGTCTCGTTGTGAACCTGTCACAGCTTCAGTTGTTACAGGGAGACAAGTCAACACTTTTATATTTTAGTATCTTTATACTGACAAGTGGTAGTAGTGGTTGGGCTGGTGGCGTGGTCCAAGGTCACATATCTTGATGTTCTGTCCCTATCCGCTTACCCCAAGGGCTCCATACTCATGGAATTGGGGGCATGAATCTCTGGATTGAGACCATGTTTCTCTATGAATCTGTGTCTCATTCCTCAGTTGATATTCATGGAAAACTCTGAGGAAAGCACCAGATTCAAGCTGGTGTAGACATCCTTTTCTTGGTTGGAAATACTCTTAGGGTGCCCAAGCTCAGGATGGAGAGGAAGAGCTCACACACTTTCAGCCATATGGACCACAGAGAAAGTGAATTTCTTCCCTCTATCTCATCTTTCTGTTCTAGTAGCAGTGTCTGAAATATCCTAGAGAAAACCTAAGAGAGCAGGCAAGAGAGTTAGACAGTAATTAGAATTTTGTTTGAAAAGTGAGCATTATCCTACTGGCATGTCTTGAAAAGTTTCTAAATTTTCCTTACAAAATTATTGCTTGAATCTTGAGCCTCAGTGATCTTGAGGTCTATTTCATCTGAGCTTTAATTAATTGCTCCATGATTCAAATATCAAACTGGCCTCTTCGGCAACCAGTAACACACAATCCTCACCCATCGTGCAGAAAATCCTTCAGGAGGTTTGTGCCACTGAGATCCAGGAGGGAGGGTTACTTCCACAGCCCAATTTGCTCATGCTAGAAAATGTCTTTGCTGAATGACTTTGTCACCATCCTGTGAGCCAGGGACAAACTCCATGAATTAGCAGAATTCTGGCACAGAGTTAGACTACAATCTATTTTTATAAAATAAATATTCACTAAACAGGAGAAGCAGAGCTTTTGAAAAGGTATTTTTAGTAATCATGTCAGAGTCCTGCCATCTTGATGACATTTCCCAGGAGACGAAAAATGGACAGTCAAAAGTCCAGCAAATATACGTAGCTGTATCCCTTCAGAAAAATAGAAGTGACTAGAGATAAAAAGAAGAGTCACCATCAACTTTTGTTAGCTCTGGCATTTTAAAAGCCATATATCAGGAAGTAAAATCTTTGAGGGAAGAAACAAAGGGTTTAAATAAATTCAGGAATGAGGTAAAACATGTATAAGTTCTTCTTTTTGAGTTGGTGGGGTGTGAGGTAGAAAAATGGGCAAAAAACAAAACTCGCAGTGTGTTCACATATGGCAGTGGTTGAACATCTGCTAAATCTGAAAAGCTTGTATCTGAACAAATTGTAAATGAATAAGGGCAGGCTGGCTTGATACTATATCTACCTAAGTTTCATTAACTAACATTTTCCCCTCAATACCTACTTCCTCCTTTCCTTGTAGGGTGTGCTAAGCATCCTTAAAAATAACCAAACTGCAAAGCACTGCTGACCTCTGCCAATGCCATGAGCCCTAACCAAGTATCAGTGTGATCCTTCATACCAGGTTTGAGCAAGAAATAAGGAACCCATTTTACAGATGAAGAACTAAAGAGTCATCTCTTTCTGTGGGAAAGGTATATGACTCACCCTTTTTTAAAAGGCCAAAAGAGAATGCTTAACAACACTATGGGGGGAGGGGGTGTTTTTGTTTGTTTTGTTTTGTTTGGGAGGGCAAAAGGGGGGATAGGAGTTGGATGAATCATGGCCCTGAATCAAAACCTCTTGCTTACCCATCTAGAACCAATCACTCAACTCAGTGAAGATAAAAATCCCTCCTCTTGAATTGTCAACACATAAATCCATTCAGAAGAGAATTAGATCTAGAAAGGGACCAGGAATGGGCTTCACTGTGCCCTAAAGATGCCCTAAACTTACCACAGCACTTAAAATGCCTTCAAGTGTTGCTTTTTAAAGTGAAAAGGAAAAATAACTGTAATTTCTCCATGATGGTAGCTTTTAAAGTTGAATAAACTTCTCATTTTGAAAGTATAATCTCATTGTGGAAAAATTACTAAATTCTGACTATAGAATGCAAGGAACAACTTCTTCTATAGTTTGGAGATTATAGCAAGTAATTCAAAACATTTTTAGAATATGAAGTGTTAAATGAAAAATCTCCTAAACTAAATTAACATTTGACTCTTAAAAATGTCACTTTTGTCACAGGAGGCATACAAGAAGGTGAATCATTCTTTATTCCACTCATGTTCCAACTTTTTTGATTTGAAAATGTTTTCAAATATAATCTTAAGAATGTCTTTATTATTTAACAACAGAACTATGTATATGTCCTTAACTCAAACTTTTCTGCCTTGTTCCTGTATGCAAAGAACATATAATGCCAGTGAGGTAAATGGGTTTTTTTTTTTTTTTAAGAAATATGAAAAGAGTTGCTCTATTACACATCTAGGTAATAATGCTTTTATGACAACCCTATTTAAAATAGCCCTTAATACATTTCCCGGAATGGAACTGGCATTCTGAAATAGCAGCAATTGGATGAAATATCGTTGGTATAATGTGAGATTCATCAGAATCAAGTTACATGTTCTTCAGATGTAATTTATTTCCTTTTCAGAAAGCTTACAAGATACAGATCCGGAATTACAGCCTAACACAGAGAAGATATTTAGTAGTCAGTGATGTCAGCAAATGTTGATTTTAAAAGCGCTATCTGTTCTTTGCAAAAATCAAGGTTCCAAGTCTCAAGCCATCACTTGAAAAGTTCAAAAGAAGTATCTGTAACCCATCACAGGAAATTGTTTTGCACACCAACATCTCAATTCACTCTCACTTTGTAAAATAGCTCATTTGGCCCCATATTTAGATAAATCAGGAATAGCATCAGTGCATCTTTGGACATTGATCTGTGAGTGTGTGAAGTTAGAGTGCTTTGAGAGAAGTCCATTCCCTCGTCTGGTGCTTTCCTCTAGGGGCTTGGAGAAGAGCAAAAGGAGCTAAGACATTACTGGGTGTCTTTTTACTTTGAGGAAAGATAATCATCCATTTTCAAGTCATTTGAAGAGCGAGAATTCTGATAACTGAGGAGTTTCAATGAAGACTTTCCTGGAAAACCTGAAACTGAAAACCTGAGACAGATTCAAATGCTGAGGGGCAATTTACTTACAGTAGTTGATTTCTTTTCATTTTGAGTTAAAAAAAATTAGATTAAGAAAAGCCAAGGAAGGAGCACAAGGTATGAGGCCTTTTGCATTTAAAACCATAAAGTAATTTCATATTAATGGAGATCAGATTTCAAAAATTTTAAGTGGTCCTATCCCAGCTGCAAAGTCATGCCATGCACAAAAACCAGGTTGAGATTTTTGAGATTTTATAAAGATTTTAGTTTAAGTGAAGAGAACTTTGCAGGCATACTAGTGAAGGTTCCCAGTGAAATTACACAATAGCCGAGTTTATTTGTGTCGGTTTGCATCTTCTGCCTATTTTTGGCCAATTTCTGCAGCCCCTATATTCACATACAGATGGTTACATTCTCATACTCCACACCAAGAGGTCACATGCTTTACATCAATGGCAATTAGTTTCCTTTTTAAAATGGAAAATGTCATTAAGTTCTTGAATAATTCAAGAGTAGAGGTCACAATACAGTGTCCCTTTTGGGGGTCTTTATGGTGCAAATGGCAAAACAAGGCGATCCTATCAGTAAGAGTAGATCTAAGGTTTACAATGTAGCTCTATTTAGTGTGACAGGAAAATTAAATTACACGAGGCACTCATTCATTGTCACCCGTTAACAGGCTTGGGAAAATTGTGGCTCCCCGGAGGCAAATCGCCGACAACGTGCGAGGCAAATAAAAATATTTCATTTTAATTGGTTGCTGTTTCCTTCGCTTGGTTGCGAAAATAACAAACATAAACGTGTCCTCCCCAACTCTCTTTGGAAATAGGGTGCTGAATCTCCGAAACGCGAGCGGAACTTAGGGGCGGGTAAGAACTCTGCAGAGTGTGCATCTGTTTTCTCAGACGCAGTTGAACACGGGGTGTGGAAAGGAAGAATGGGCAGGTTTCAACTGCAAGTTGGTTTCCGCTACTCCCAACCCGCCCCGTAGAAATTGGCTGGACCGAATTGAAGCCATTTGGAAACTGGATTGCTCCTCCAAGATGGGAGGACTGAGAGGAAGGCCTGTAGGGAGGGTTGAGTGACGCGGTGGCCAACTCCCTGGCCCGGGGGGGAAAAATCCAGACCGCCCTCGGCGATCCCAGACTTGCTACCAGGCTCCTAGTAGAACTGGAGGAAGCGCAGCCTGCGGGGGCGAAATAAAAATCCTTAGAGGTCACAGAGGGCGACGCAAATTGTTTCGAGGTCGCGCCAGCACTTCCCAGCCAGACTAGGGTCCCTCGCAGGCCCAGTGGAGTCTGGTGGGCGTGACTGCCGCGGCCCAGCTCCCGCACCAGCCCGGCTGTGTTCGCACCCTTGACTGCTGGTCGCTGTCGTCCGCCAGGCCACTCACTCCACCTGTGCGTCCTGGCCGCAGCCGCGCGAGCCGCACGGCCTCTCCCCGAGCGACCGCCCTTGGCACCTGCAGGGGAGCGGGTTTGCCGCGAAGCCCGAGAGCGGTTGAGGAGAAGCCGGAGGGGAACATAGTTTGCCGCGACCCGGAGGTTGGGGGTGGGGTTAGTGGGTGGGTTGGCCGCCTGGGGTCGGATCTCCGCGCTTTAAAACTCGGAGACGAGAATGACTGCCCTGTTCTAGATTTTTTTTTTTTCTTTCCAAATAGTATGTATCTGGCGTCTGTCCTTTCCACCACCGCCACCTAGACCCTGCGTGGAAAGGAGGCGAGGCGAAGCCCCCCACACGCCCCTGCCACATATGGGGGTTTCGCACATCCCGGTGCTCGCCGACGTGGTAAAGCCCTACAGATCCGACGAGCTTCCCCGCTCGGTCCTTCGCCCAGCCTTCCCAGTAGTCAGCAGGCAAAACCTCTGCCCAGCCGCCCCGACTGCGTAGATCCGGGAGCTTGGGATGGCGGGGCGCGCCGCCGGGCTTCGGAGAACCCGCCGCCGTCTCCTGGTCCCCGGCGCCCGCGGCCGAGGTGCGCTGCCTGGGCTTTTAGCAAGAGCGCGGCGGGCGCTTTCCCCGCCACCCGCAGGGAGCAAAAGAGCCACCGACCGCGGCTTGGAGCTCGTTTCGGAAGGAGAAAAAGGGGGTGCCGCTGCGTTTCTGAAGCAGGCCCGGCTCTAGTAACTATTAGGTAGAGGGAAACATTTATGATTTCTATTAAAGTTTTATTCCAGCACGACTGATGCCTAGGCCAAAGTGATTTACGCCCGACACTCCATTTACGTTTGTTAGTAGAAATAAACAGCCAACTTCATACCTGGGGGGGCCGCGGGAACAAAAGGGAGGGGGGCAATTTTAGGTTTTCCATTTTCTAAATGCCTCAATTTAAGCAAACACTTGGAGGCTCCAAGCCGCTGTAATTCCAAAGACAATTTTCCCTGGTTTTAATTTGATTTGCATTTTTTCAACTTTGATAATATTCAATTTCATGGCTGAATACACATGTAAACACTGTTAGGTTTGAGTTTTCGCCCCTTGCATCAAACTGAACGTCGTTGGTTCAGGATGTCATGGGAGGTCACACCCCGCATCTCAACGAAATCTGCAGATCTCTCCTGAATTCTTTTTCAAAATTTAGCGCCGGTTTGCTTGGGACCCAGAGGTGGGAACTTTTACAATATATCTAAACTACTCTCCAGGTGTGGGCAGACCTGGACAAACACTGCACAAAGGGGTGGGGAAAAGAAAACAAAATCCTTCTCTATGTAGAACCTATTCTATTTTTAACCCAGAAACATCTTCTATATTCCAGTAACAGTTTGAAACAATCCAAAAATCAACAAGATGTTCACGACCCTAAAAATCTTTTTGGTGTAATTTTCATTGCTAACAAAGACAAACATTAAGATATAGAAATAGCCTTTATAAGGAGAAGTTTAATGAGCAACAAGGAACCGTTTTCTCAAATACAAACTTTGGGATGAAATATCAAGCGTAACAGGGTAATAAGCTTTAGTCACATCAAGACTGATAGCTAGCCAAGTTGCACAGTAACAATGACGGGGAGAATGCTGCGAGGATCCTGTGAAACAGCAACCCCAAGCCTGTACCTCAGTGGAAGGCATTCTTTCCTTTCCTCGCGGGGCACACCAATACGCACTACACAGTGCGAAGAAACTGTGGAGCCTCTCAGATACACAGTTTGGCATGTGATAAATATATCAAGAACCCAAATGCATTTTATACTCCTTCACAAAATTGTATTAGGAAGAAGGATCAAAGGTATCATGCACTTTATTAGGTTGTCCAAGTGTTCTTTATATAACACAGTAACTATCTAATTTCAGGAATCATCCTTCAATATAAAAAAAAATTTTTTTTGCTGTCCAGAATCATAAACTTGACACTGTGAAAGAGATATTTCTATGTTAAGTATTCAGAATTTTTAAATTATATTTGTTTTATTGGGGGAATTAAATTGGGGATTTCACAGAAAAAAATCGCAATTTGAATCTTTTAAATATTCAGGTCTGAGTCTCTTGGAAAGAAAAGATAAGGAAACTAGATTTGTGATACTCTCAGAAAGCCTTTTTGTTTGAGGATTACTTGTGTTTTAGGTTGAGGTAATCTAATATAAAAATATATATTTTATCATGTGAAAAGGCTCAATTAAAGGCTGACAAGAAAAGAATTTCATTTGAAATAGTACCGACTTAGAAAAAGAAAGAGCTCTAATTTGAGAAAACCAAATTAGTTATGGGCTGATTGTGTGGAATGCCTTCAATAAAATTATCCTTTATCATTGACTGTGTTTTTACAATTATTGAATTTTAAATTATCATTGTTAGGATTTATACTAATCTTTTATATTGTTGTGGATGACTGGCAATTATGTCTTTCTATTTATTTTACACAAATAGATGACAGAGTGTGCACACTGAACACTATCACTTGAGAGCAAACCTATTCCTAGAGATAAAACTAAATGAAGGGGACCTAATTAAAACAAATCGCCTATTCAGAGAATTGGAAATTGTGGACAATGGGAATCATCTTTTTCTTTCCCTACTAGTAACTGAAGACTAATGGAGATCTTGTTAAAAAACTTAAAAGTTGGACCATCACCGTAAGTTTGTCAATTTAATTCTCTTTTATCTCCAAAGAGATCTGTATCAAGGACCAAGTTGCCAGGTCCGGAGGCAGCACTCTGGCATTTCAGAGAGCCGAGTCACCACCCACCCCCAACTTTGTTCAGCTGGGACTGAGCTGCAACAGGCTTATCAAAGCTGGACTGAGAGCTCCTGGAGGGACTAGAGTGGGGGCAGGGAGGTGAGGTAGGAAAGGTCCAGGCAAGTCACTAATGGTTAGCGTTAGCCAGCTGGGAGCTTGGTTAGGTGGAGGGGTGGGGAGCTCAAATGAACAACTTTTTCTTGAGAGTTTTACCTATGAAAAGCATTTGAAAGGGTGTAGCCTTTCCAAAAGATTGAGTCTCTGGAGGAAGGCTAACACCCAAAAAGACTCAGGAGCTAGAAGGGAGGTGGGGGCATGGAGAAGTTAGCCATGGGGATGAATTCTGTCTCTTCATGATTAAATAGGAGCTTGAGGGAAGATATGAATGTGTGTGTGTGTGTGTGTGAGAGAGAGAGAGAAGAGAGAGAGAGGGGAGGGAGGGAAGGAGGGAGGGTGGGAGGGAGGAAGGGAGGGAGAGAAGGAGGGAGGGAGAGAGAGACTAACAGAGATCAAGAGAAAGAGAAGGAGGAGGGAGGAGGGAGGCTGGGAAGCAAAGAGGCAGGGTGGGAGGGAGAGAAAGAGAGGGGGGAAGAGATTCTGCTGAATGCAAGGGAGAATTTCTGCAGTTACTTTTAGTTGTTTACTGAGCAAGGGCAAAATCTAAACAGCACTTTTCACAATCAATGGAAGGATCGCCTTGGGTTCCAGAGTTGAGCTCCCTAAATGATTCTGGCATTTTGATAACTGCAGGTTAGCACCTGAGATCAACTCCTTCCCACTGCTAGATACTGGCATGAGATAGGGAGGTTGCTTGTTTGTGAGCTCAAGGAAGGGAGAGGCAGGAGGGGGATTTAATTGTCTGCCTGGGTGAATCAAAATGTCCTTTAAAAGCAAAGAAACCAAGAGAGATTGGTCTTTAATTGGCAAACCCTACTGGTAGGAGGGGAGTGGTAATTAAAATGAAGAGAAAACCAGATATAGTTGGATAACCACTCCTACCTATTCCCATGAAGAGTTGTGGGATTACATAGTTCTTTTTTTGTAATTTTTGGAAGTCTTAGGGCCCCCACTCTCAACTGTGTCATTCTTACCACTTTAGTCCCACACCTCAACTGTCCAGTTTGGAATGGGGCGTATGGTTTAATGTCTAACTAGTTCACGTCCAAGAGTTGCTCAGCTCCATGCCCTAGTCATCCTGCGCCCAGGGTGTAACTTTAGAATACAGTTTTTCACAATCTCCTCACCAAAATCTCAAAAAAATGAATGAGGCTTACTCAGCAGGGACTCCAGCTAGATCCACCATAAATGGGTAGTTTTAAGGAATTTTCCCCCCGTGTGTAGAAAAGGATATCTTTGACAACATCCCAGTTGTCACGAGTGCCAGTGCTCAGCCCCATGTGTCTCCCCGGGGATAGTGCAAGTTTTCACCATCTTTAGTGCTTCCTGCAGTTCAGCTGTGTGTGAGTGCCCCTCACCTCCCAAGCTAGAGACCCACTGAGTGCTTGACCACACCCTTCCTCTCTGTGTGGAAACTGACTGACCCCTCCTTCCTGTACTATCTAGGGTCAAATCCCAGAGTCAGGTGTTTATCCAGATCTGCATTTGTATATGTGCGGGAAGTCAAGCTGAGGGACCTGGGCCTCAAAGTTCTTCCAGCTGGGAGTGGGGCGAGGACACACTATAGCCCAGAGGAGGCAGTCTGTACACACCCAGCTGTGCTGTCACCTGTGCTGTCAGGCCACCAGATGCAGGTCAGGGGGAGGTCACAGGTTGGAGTCTCGCTGGACATTCCTAGCCCCTGCTCCAGAATCCCAAGTAAGAAATAAGGCTGACAGACTGTACCTCAAGAACTAATTTGGCACTGGGGATGGTTTTCAGCCCATATGTCAGCCTATTGTTTCTCTCCCTGACATTTTCTCTTCTCTGGTACTTCCTCTTTCCAATCACAATACAAGAACCATCTAGCTGTGGAATGTCTCTCTGTCTCCTCCTTTTCAGCATTAGCCAGAGGGTCCCGGAAGCTTCCATGGGAAGGAGACTTGATCCTACTGCCCTGACTGAACATTAGACCAGTTTCGAGGTACCATGGTCACATGGGAATTCTAACTGTGTTGCTTCAAAAGATCAAGTAAGAACTCAGCCAAATCCCAGACATAAGCCATCCTATCCTCTCCTAGGTCCTTAAGTGGGGCCCCCACAATCCTTAGAAGGAGCACCAAGTTTTGCTCTTCTTGGGATCTTCCTATTTCTTTCCAGCCTTCATTTAATACCTCCAGCTTTCCCTCTTACCAGCAGCAGCTTACTTCAAAGAACTTAGGGGTTTGGGGAAAGGTGGCTAGTTTCCAAATGCATTGGAATTGGAGAGGGCTGTACCTAGGCTTTTGTGAAATCAAAGGAAAGTGAAAGATCAGGGTTGAAAGATTTGAATTCTACAACAAAATCTGAAGTTCAAGTAAATTTTCTGATTTCTCTCTGCCCAACACCCATCACCCTTAAATTCTGACATCTACCTGTTGGGTGTGAGGAAGCTTAGTAGAGGCCATGTCCATAAAGATACCTAGCATGGGACCTGGTGCATAGGAAACCTTGCACTTTGTGGTAAAACCATGAAAAAGAAAAGATAGGAAGGTAGTATGGGGGAGGGGTACATAAGAACATTTCTCTTCTAGAGAAAGGAGAGCACATAGTTTGCCAAGAATTTGACTCACTCTATGTAGAGGGTGAAATTTCTTATGGGCAAAAGTCCTTGAAGTTATAATTTTGTTCTGTAAATGAACAGTTCAGTTTAGTATACTTTGGAACTGTGGGCTAATTGAAAGGCATATAGTGGAAGCAAGTTCTTTCTTTTAAAGGAAACTTTTTTTTTTAATTGCAATTTTAAGGGTAAGACAAGAAGTATGAGCAGAATGTCATATTAAGAGTGCAAACATGTTGAGATGCTGATTCCTTGTGATAAACATGCCACTGGTCTCCACATAGTGTTCCCTATGATCCAAGACCTGCCTGTCACTTTCCACTTTCACAGAAAATATAAAAACCACCTGCAATGCCTAGATCTGCAGCCACCACTGCTGCATGCCTTGGGTCCCCCCAAGCCCTCTCCTCCTTCCCAGGCTTATGTTTTCTGTCTTCAGGTAATTCTCTTTCATGTCTTCAAAACAGGAGTTTCATGCCTTTCTTTATGTGACACATTTTTTTCAACAAAAATTCATCCTATAATTATGTCTGCTCTGTGATAGAGGATTAATGAATCAAGATTCTATTTGCCATGAAATAAGTCAAAATTTAATACACATGCAATTTTATTTTGGTTTACTGAGGTTTGTTACTGCTCCTGTTCCAAAAACATTCCACCTTTTTTTTTAACCTCTGTGTTTTGTTATTTTCAAATAAATGAAACTAAGAAAAAAGCAGTTCTATCTATGAGGAAATACTAGTTCTCAATCATTTACGCAAGCAGAAAGTGGAACATATGGAACAAACACAACTAAAAAATGACAATTTTCATTCCAAAGTTCAAATGTGTATAATGCCCCTGTACCCTTCCTTTATACGCATGTGTATATAATGCTGAGATTTTCCTTCTCAGTTAATTTGATGTATTTAAGTCAAATTAACATAATATTGTTCACATTAAATTTTGACATTTCAGGGAATATTGCTACCTCCAATTAGATTTAAGAGAAGGTTAAACCCCAGGCACTTGCCTTAATGAGGTGTGACTTCTAGTTTGGCATGCATGAACTCAATTTGTGTTGCTTTCTTCAGCACTCCCAATTATCAGTTGTATTATCTAACAATAAAATGGCCCCCATTGCCTCACCTTACAAGAGGGAGAGGCAGAAAGAAAGTAAAAAAGTCTGTACCTTGTAATAGAGACCTGAGGATTGGGGGTGGGATGGGGGTGGGGGTGAGGGTGGGGGAGTGTGACTGTAACATTTGACCAGCAGATCTCATTGACAGTGAGCTTGAAGCTTGAAGGAACAGCTATTGATGTGGAAAATAAGCGTCTAACTGTATGGCTATTAAACAACCCTGTCCTCTCTGTGCATAAGAAGAACTTTGGTGGCAACTTTTCCTCAGAAAATCTAAAAATATTCTGGAATAAGCCCCAAGGATGCAGGAGTTGAGGGGGGAGGGGAAAGTAGGAATCACCTCCAGTTTGGCAATAGCGACCAGGATGGAATGACAGCTTGTAAAATAAGCCTCCATCAGTCTCCCAGGAGACAGCCGGCCTCAACTTGGGTGTTCCCCGCTTGTTAGCCTCAGTCATAATTGGTCTCTCCTCCCATCCCACGTTGTTGGTTTTCTGTGTGTGGCTTTTGGTGTGAGCGTGTTAGGTCATCAACAAATACAATGGCGGGAGGGGGAGAGGGGGGACACACATGATTGTTTTAAAGAAGAAAGGAGAAAAAGGATAAGAGAGAGGGCAGGAAGGCTGTGAACTGAATGGGGAAGATGCCCCAGGATTTAGGCTTCCGAGGCAACCCCTGGAGTGCTTGGGGGTAGGGAGCTCCCTGGGAGTTTTGTCAAAGGGAGAAGAAGCCCCCCAGGAGCTAGAGACCCCACTGTGCACCACTGGAAACACTCATCTGCTGCATGCAATTTGTGTTTGCTTGTCTCTGGAGGTGCCTGCAACATCCTGCTTGTATCCGGTGCATCTCATCAAAAAGGAATTTTTCAGAAAAATCCCCGTCAATGTAGAATGCCCTAGAAAGGATGGTGCCTGGAGTCTCGGAGCAGTCCAGGACCTGGGGGAGCAGTGGGGTGGGGGTGGATGAACAGCCCGCCCAGTCTGTCCCAGTCAGACTGATCCATTCATTTTTAAATTTCTCCCTGTTTCTCATAATCTTTTGGTTCACCCTATATCTGTTTGGTCTCCCTATATCTGTTTAATCTCCTCAGAGAAAAAAACAATGGGAGAGAATGGGCGGGGGAACAGGGTATAAGAAAATTGTGATCTGAAGTCTGCTGAGAAGAAAGCTACCTTTGCAATTGATGAGGTTTGTAAAGAGCACACTCTTTCTACTTCAAAGAAAATATATAAAATTCCAAAACATATATATGAATGTGTGTATATGTCTATATGTACACACTCATATATATATATACACATATATATACATATATGTGTGTGTGTCCAGAGAACATATGTCAGTAAAAGCAAGCAGTGCAAGTGTAATTCCATCGAGTTATAGACTCTGAGTTTATTTGCTTTTTCCTTTCTTTCTGAAAAAATTCACTAGCAAACTCTTAGTCTCGGTTGCCATGGTGCTGTCGCCAGGGACTGGTGTCCCAGGTGTCCCCAATCCAGCTAAGGCATTTAGGGTCTGAAATCTTGTTCTTTTGCTACAGCTGAGGAATCAAGTTGGGACTGGTGATACCGAGGTGTGTGTGTGCGTGTGCGCGCGCGGGCGCGCGCGTGTGTAGTCTTTCTGTGGCAGAACTTGGGTGTACCCGTTTCAGGGTATTAGTCACACCAAGTCCATGTTGGATGCCGGTTCTGAGGAGGTTCTGGGGAAGATTCAAAGCTAGGAAAAGCCCTACCCTTTCTCTAGTTACCTCTGGTCTCTACATCGCAGAAGTTCCTGTCTCAGCTACTCCCCTCCTAAACCGGAAAACCTCCAGAGCCCCATGCTTAGAAAGATGTTCTACACCTGAGAAAACCAAGGTACCTTCTTGAGTAAAAGCCTCGCCCTATACCCCATTAAGCCTTATCTCTAGCTTCTCCACGCCCCACCCCTATATTAAAAGGTCCCCAAAGCACTAGGAACAGCCTTCTATTTATAAGCCCGGGAGAAGGCAGGCGATAAAGATCAGGCATTTAAATTGGCCATTTGGAAGATTACATCTCTTCAGCTAGGGTCTTTCTTTCAAAACTCGCACTGAATGAGTCGCCGCTACTTCGCACCCTCTCTCAAAGGCCGGGCACCTTTTAATTCCGCGGTGAAGTGGGCTGGGCTAGGTGACCGGGCGCCATCAAAGGCTGGAAGAAAGGCCGTGGGGCGACACTCGTCTAATGACAAGTAATTGACGGGATTCGAGGCCGAACATTACCAGCGGAACGGGGAGGCATTAATTATTTAAAAACGATTAGCCTCGCCGTGTGTCCTGCAGGCGTTTCTTCTTGTTCAGGGAAGATAACCAGGCGCGCCAAGTCAGAGCCCGGGATGGAGCGCTGCGAGGGAGCTCACCAGTCAGTCTTGGGTGCGGTGGACAAAGGCGCGGGATTCCCGGCCCTGGGGAAGAAGGGGGTCGGCGCCCCGGGTCTGCACATGTGGGGATGCTCACATAACTAACCTTGTCGATCACCAGGAGCAATCTGGGCCCGTTTGGATTCGAGATCTAGGGAATGCCGCGCGGAGAAAAGAAGTTTCCATTTGGGGTGACGGGACCATTTAGACGGTCCTGGTACCTGGAGTGTCTCGCCACCTGTCCAAATTCCCGATATTACGGTCAACCCAGTTGTCTAAGCAAAACCCAGGGGAAATGCAGACCGGGGGAAGGTGGGCGTGGGGGTGGGGATGACACATCTGACAGGCAAAAGAGAAAAGGCACCTTTTCTGTACTCTGCCTTCCGGAGCCCGAAGCACTGTGATTTCAAGGTGCAATATCAAACTATTTGTTTTCGCAGCCGGCTGCGAGAAGATGCGATCGGTTTCTTCTCCCCAAACTTAGGTTCCCCCCGCACTGCTGCGCGCCCCTGTAGGGGGCAACGGCAAGGAGAATGCGGTGATAAAGTGCCCCGCGAGGGGTTTCTGACTTTTCCTTCACATCTGGGTTGGTAACCTCAAAGGCTCCTGAACCAGCCCGAAGTACTGCGCACCTGTGCGTAAAGGCCACCAGCCGCTGCCTGTGGCGAGAACGAAAGTTCACTTGCTTCTCGAAAAAGCGCTGCCCTTCTCCTGTTCCCGGGTGGCACCGACCCTCAAATATCACCTCTGCCAAGGGCTTCCCTAGAAACGCACTGGAACCTTTGTGCGCCTTTGGAAGAAGTCCTCACCACGCTCCAACATCTACCTGTCCGACCACCCAGTACCAGTTTGCCGTTTCGCGCAGAACCCAGCCCCCCCCTCCCCCGTTTTGAGGCCAAGGCCATTCTCCCACCCCCAATTCCCCATTGTCCTTGGGAAGCTCGAAGGCCTGGGGGGGTGGGGGGAGGGGGTGGAATTCCCAGCCTGCGGCGGCGTCCTGTAACTTGGGACCCCATCAAAACTTTGTGATCGAATTCCATATTCAGACTGAGTTGGTAACGCTTCGAGACCTCCTGCTACATCACGCATTCTCAGAAATTCCTGGCCCAAAAGGACACCTCCCCAACCTCAGTCTTTGCGGACTAAGCGTCTCTCTCCCTAAATTTTCCCTCTCCGCTCCCCAGTCTAGGAATCGCAGACCGCAGAAGGCCTGATGGGGGAGGGGTGGCGCTCGGACCAGAGTGGGGGGCGGACGCCGACTAGGGGACCCAAGCGCGGCCCCCGGCTGGGCGCGCACCCTACCTGCGGTGAAGCTGACGGGCGGCGGCGGAGCGTCCAGCGCGCGGAGGGAGGTGGCCGACTGCTCCCAGCCGAGGCATCTCCGCATTTATTTGAGCTCAAACCGGGCGACTGTTGACTTTAGCACACAAAGCAAAGATTTCACTGCCCGCTAGTTTAAAAATGAATATTTTACCAAGATATCGATCAGCGTTATAAAATTCAGTTAAGTACAATGGGATCCTGACAAAAAAAAAAAGAATAATAAAGGAGGGGGGAAGCAATATAATATCTGTGCAAATTTGCTGAAGTGTGACGTGGCATGGAAAGTTTACCCTCCTGGAATTCGGATCTAGAATGTTTTTTTCGGTTGTTTACTGACTTTGTTTATTCACAGATCACGGTTGCTTAAACCGGCGCGAGGAAGGCGCGAGGAAAAGGAAGAGACAGAGAGGGAGAGCAAAAAAGAAAGGCTGCACCCTACAATAGTTGGAGAAAGCGGGCGGAGGGCGATCTGTGAGATTGTGAGCTCCGAGCAGGGATGGGGGAGGGGGTTAAGGGGGGGGGGAGGTTGTGAAAGACGCAAGAAGCGCAGAAAAGCCTCCTAAAGCGCGGCGCTCCCCGACATCCTTTTTATGTATTCGGACAGAACTATATCTTATCAGCCGGGATCAGTGGAGGGGGGAGCGCTAAGTAGTTTAAAACGACCCTAGCACAATGGGCGTACGATACGAAACATAGCAGGTTAGGGCAGCGCTTTCAGCTTCCATTGTCCCCCACTCGGCCCCCGGCCCTGCCTCTCGGCTCCTTCGCCACGGGAGCCTTTTATGTGATAATGAAACACATTTCAGGCCGGGCTCACGACGTGTGTGTCCTTGCCCAGGGAGAGAGACAGCCCTGATTGCTGGCTGTGGCCTCCGGATCCCCCAAACTCCTCCACCCTCCCCCCCCAACTTCTCTTCCTTGTGTTCTTTGGGACAATGTGGTCTGGTAAAAAGGGATTTGAAGGCTGGGGCGGGGGTGGGGGGGTGGGGGGGTAGGAAGCAAGGACAACAAACACTACCCCCCCCCACACACACACACATACTGTGTGGGAAGACTGTGTTTTGAAGGAACAGAGACCTACAGGTGGCAGAGGGCCTAAGGAGAGGCAATATCCAGGGTTGGGGTGAAGTTGGGATACTAGCTTTGGATTGCCAAAGATCTAGTTCTGGGTTGAGACTAGAGTCTGGGCTGAGAATCCATTCCTGGTTTTGGAGGCCTGCAGGAAATCTACCAACTGCAAACTAGCTGCTGCTGATGGCCCCAAAGTTGGGGGTGGGAGGAGGGGGGTGCAGAACACTGACTCTTGCTCTTACACAATCAACTTGCAGCCTAGTGGATGGGTTAGGCCAAAAACCCAAGCTCCCCTATGGCCCTGGGGAGGGGCTCTACCTCCTGGGTCCCCTCTGCAATTGGCTTGGACTTGGGGTGAACTAGGCCGTATGTGAAGAAAGGCAGCATGGTTTATAGCAATGTATTCTGGTGTTTGGGATCTTTCTTTATACTGTATTTGGCTTTCTTTTTAAGGCTCATAAAACCTCTCCACCCTGCAATCCTGGCATGCCAACCTGAGCAAATTTGCAAGGATGTTGGTGTATGGAGGGATGAGGAGGGGACAAATCTGGGATCCTGGTGTCTCACCATTAGCCCAAGGTCACTTGGGAAGTCAAACAAGGTCGCCTTCCCCTCCCCCCCCTTTTACCTCAGCTTCATTTCCAAATATACCTTATTCTTTAAAGGGTATTTGGATCCTGACCCCTGAATAATTCCTTTTAAAATAATTTCCAGGAAAAGGTTTTATTGGGTGGGTGGGAGATGGGATAAAAGAGATGGTCCCAGAAGTATTATCACTCCTGGGCTACAGTAAGGTTGTGCAGAACACCTAAGTGGAGAAAGGTGAGATGGGGTCCTGAGGCTGCAGGAGCCAAGTGTATTCCAAATTTCACAGAGGGCACTAGCAAGATGAAAAGGCAAAAGGCTTAGCAGGAATTTGCAAATCCTGTCTGGGTTCACTGACTTGAAGTGCCACCCAAGATTGGCAGTATCACTACAACATACAAAATTCAGACTTTTCTGAGAAGCTCAATGGGTCATCACATTGCCCGGGTGAGAAATGAGGATATGGTCTCCCTTGACTTTAAGGATAAATCTACATCAATAGATGTAGGTGAGGGAATGACTCACCTGGTTGGTATCTGTGTTTCATTGCGTATCAAGGTTACCTCAAAATTCAAGGTGTGATCATAAATGACAGTGAATTCTTTTTGATGAAGTATTTTAGGGGAGGCATGCTGATGTTTAAAATTTACTTTGAAATTCGTTTAGGGAAATAGGATGAACTAACCAATGGTGATGTGTCTAGATGACAGGCATACAGCTAGGGCAAGTAATAAGACACGGGCAGCATCCGAGCAACGGGCACATGTGTGTTTACTATAAAATTTGTGCAACTTCAATGTGACTGAAAAATTTAATAAATAAGTACAGCAACCACCATCCTCAAATAGGAAAAGAAAGCTGCAGCAAGCCAGGATCTCCCTCCCTCCACTTTAAAATAATTCCAAGACCTTTTTATTTTTTTAAGTCAGGCAAAAGAAAAAATTATTGAAGATCCAAGGGGTAAAACCGGCAATAACACTTTAATATAGATCTGTGAAACTCTGATTCTTGAAACCAGAACACACATTTATCAGCCATAAATAAAGCACGCAGAAACCATAAATTAATCAGACCCGAGACCTGAATTTCACCATGTCAAGAATGGGAATGCATGTTTTTTTTTCTTTTTCTTGGTCATTTTCAATCGACCCTTCTTACATCATTCCCCCCTCTTTTTAAACAATAGTACAACTCTCTGGTTCTCTGTTGAAACTACATGGTTTTACACGGAGTCATTCACAAAAGTTTGTTGTTGTTTGTTTTGTTTTATAAAGTAAGACTTCCCTGCAACACAGCAATGGAGAACAACAACAGTGAAAAGTCAGCTTTTGCAGGTGCTTAAAGAAGTAGGTGTCTACACAGTAGTGAAAATTGGAGGGTTTTTTTCTCTTTTCTTTCTCTTGCTCTCTCTCTCTCTCTCTCTCTCTCTCTTTTTGGACTGTTCATTTCCCTCCCTTACCTTCTTATATAGCGTGAGAGAGATCAGTGTAGCCCATCTGTTCCAAAGGGAAAAAGTTGCACAGGTTGAGGAGAAGAGACAGCTGGCTCTGGGTTTGGGGGGTGTAGGGGTGCTAATAGATTCCCTGGCCCTTGCATCTCTCCAACACCCCTTCCTCAGAGTCTCCACCCCTCCTTCCTCTCTTGTCCTTGTCTGGGCAAGACGGGCCTGCAGTGCTCTCCTTAGGAGGAGTTCATAATGGGCCGAGAGTACACCCCCTGGTAGTAGGAGGTGTCCGCGGCCAGAGGTGAGGCATCCAGGCCCGCTTTGTTCGTGACCGGGCCCATAGCCAGACTTCCCGGCATGGGAGAACCGTAACCGGGGTAGTGCATCACCTGTTCGTAGGCCTTGAGGTCCATTTTGTGGGACTGGTGATGGTGGTGGCTGTGATGGTGCTGCTGCTCCGAGGACATGAGGTTATTGATGGAAAAGGGGTGGTTGAAGGCGTAATGGTGCTCCGGCTTCAGGTGGGCCTCGGGTGGCAGGCCCGGGTGATGGGGAGGGCCCAGCAGGTGGGCCGCGGCCTGCTGCTGCTGCCCAGGCGAGGGCGCCGGCTCCGGGGGGCTCAGCGCTGCGGTCGGCGTCCCCTTCAGCTCTCCAAGGCTTCCTCGCTTGTGCTCCTGGCAGGGAGAAGCATTCGAGTGGGGCGACTCGGTGCCAGCCTGAGTCTCGGAGGCCTGCCCGGCCGCCTCCCCGAGCTGACCCTGCGAGGTCTGCGGCCCGGTGCCCGCCTTCTTGCCGCTGCCGGGGGCGCCCGAGGCTTCCTTTAGGGCCAGCTGTTTCTCGCACTTGAAGCGCTTCTGGCGGCGCAAGTAGCAACCGTTCTCGAACATGTTGCCCGAGTCGGGGTGCAGGGTCCAGAAAGAGCCCTTGCCGGGCTTGTCGGGGGAGCGGGGCACCTTGAGGAAGCAGTCGTTGAAGGAGAGCGAGTGGCGGATGGAGTTCTGCCAGCGCTGCTGATTCTGCCGGTAGAAGGGGAAGAGGTCCATGATCCACTGGTAAATCTCACTCAGGGTCAGCATCTTGTTGGGGCTCTGCTGGATGGCCATGGTGATGAGCGAGATGTAAGAGTAAGGCGGCTTGGCGTGCGTGTAACTGCGCCGGTACGTCTTGGGGTCGCGCGCGCGGCTCAGGCCCGCCTGCCCGTACATGGGGCTCATGGAGTTCATGTTGGCATAGGGGGCCAGGCCGCCCATGGCTCCGGTCGCCTGCCCCCCGAGAGGGCTCAGGCTCGGACTCAGGTGCGGCCCCATGCCCGCCACGCCAGCCGCCCCGGCCGTTCCGCCCATGCTTGCCATGGCGCCCGCCCCGGGGGACATGCCGGCCAGCGACGGGCTCATGCCCGCACCCACGTACGACGACATGTTCATGGAGCCGGCGCTCATGTTGCCCGAGCCGCTGCCCATGGCGGCCGCCGACATGCTCATGTACGTGTTCATACCGTTCATCCCCAGGCCGGCATTCATGTTGCTCACCGAGGAGTAACCCTGGGGACGGAGGGGCACAGTTAACACCGCGGTCGCCGCTTGCCTCGACCGTCCACCCCCCGGGCCAGGCCGGGTCCCCGCCTACAGCAAGGCCTCTGGGGAGGCCTTCCCTCGTCCGGCCCGGGCCCCGACACCCAGTTCCTTCCACCTAGCGCGCGCCGAGATCGCCCCGGGCAGGTCGCGATGCGTTGCCGCTCGGTGAGGTGGCCGGCTCTTGCACATGGCTCAGATTTTAAAGCAGGGGTCCATGGAACACGCCCAAGCCAGGTTCCCTCATATCTCTCCCCAGTTTAGAGTCTTCCCGATGCACCCCCGGGCCTGCGGAGCCGGAGCTGCGGTTCCGGACGTCCCCCGCCCCGCCCCCCCTTCCTTAGCGAACAACCTGTGGGACACCGCTTAGGGCTCCCCTGGCCGCGCCAAGCCAGACTGTCCTCCCGGTTCAGTCTTTCTCCCGGGACCCCATTTTCCACCCAGGGGGCCGAAACCAGTCCGGGACCAGTCGGAAGCATTGAATGGAGGGATCAGGGGGGTGTGGGGGGGACCCGTCATCTGAACCGTAGGCGGCTGGGCTCTGCAGCCACAAACTTTCTTTCTCTTTGTCCCTCGGTCTTGACACTTTGCCTCTACCTCAGCCCCCAACTCTACCCACTGTTTCCTCTCCAGCTCCCCACCCCCTCGCCGGCCGACCTCCCACCCCTCCCCAGCCGCGCGCTGCCAAACATAACTCTGTTAGGATAGTGCGTGGCTCGTCCACGAAGAGGATTTGGAGGCGCCGCAAGTCAATATTTGATCACAAAGTTAATATTATCTCAAGGCTAACAGTGTGTCGTATAAAAAAGAGACCCATTTGAGTCGAAGGAGGGTGGAAAAGGCGGCTGCCCAGAGCGGCTGGGGGTGGGGGGGGGGCGGGTGCCGGCAGGGGAAGCGGTACTGAGGTTGGGGAGAAGAGCGAACGCAACCACCCCACTTGCCCCTGGAAAAGGCGAGTGCCTACCTCCGGCTCCGCATAGTAGCTGCTCCAGTCGGACGGCTCGTGCCCTTCCATCTTCACCGCTCCCAGCATACTGGAAGCCGAGTGCATGGCAGTTTAAAATTTAACAGCCACAACAAACGACCAGCGATTACCCCCCACCCCCACCCTCTTAAAAAAAAAAAGTCAGCCGAGGCACCGTCCCCTCCCTCCCTCTCTCCCGCGCCCTGTCTTTCCTCTCTCTCTCTCTCTCTCTCTCTCTCTCTCTCTCTCTCTCTCTCTCTCTCTCTCTCTCTCTCTCTCTCTCTCTCTCTCCCTCTCTCCCTCTCTCGCTCTCTCTCTTGCTCTCTCTCGCTTGCTCGCTCGCTCTCACTCTTTTCTCTCTCTCCCTTGGCCAGCTGGAGGGGATAGTTGGAGTGGGCGGGAGGGGTGAGTCTCGGAGGAGGGGGCCGAGGATGGGAGAAGGCCCAGACCCGAGTCCGGCTGCAAGAGCGCTCGCCTCCCGCCGCCGCCGCCGCCGCCGCCGCCGCCACCACCACCGCCAAGCTCGCGGGCTGCCGGGTGGAGGCCGATGTTGGCAGTGCCGAGCTGTCGGGAGGCGGCGGGAAGCGCGCGGCGCGGGGGCGGGTGGGGGGGTGGAGAGGAGGAGGAGGAGGAGGTGGAGGAGGAGGAGGTGTGGACCACGGAGCGGACAAGTGCCGCAGTGACGTGGGCGGCTGGTGATATAGCGCGGCACGCCGGCGCGGGCCTCCAATCCCCAGACCCCGGGCAGCCCATTTGAATAATCAGCTCACACCTAGGTGAGAGGGAGCCTGGGCCGGCGGCCCGCACCTGCCCCTGGGCTCCCCCGGCGCCCTCCCTGCGGTCGCCGCGCCCAACGCGCAGAGTCCAGACAGGCGAAAGCAGCCCGCGGGTGCCCTAGTGGGCCGTCCTGCGTCCCGCGTCCACGCGGAGTCCCGTGGTAGGAGGGACGTGGGAGGAGGTCACCCCGGAGCGGCCCAGGGCTCGGACCCCCGCCCTATCCCATAGCTTCGGACGCCTGTGCGTCTGTCCCGGGGCTCGTCGTCGGACCCGGTTCCCCCTCTATGGAGCCTTAAGCCCCATTTATTTATGGCGGGTTTCTGAGCTCCCGGTGCTCATTCCCTGACGAAACGCCGAGCCGATGGCGGAGCCAGTTTGCAAAGCGCTGTCCTATTTAGAAAAATGGTGTACACACCTTGAGCTCGCCCGCCGCCGCTCCGGAGAGGCCCCTCCCTGTTACGGTTGGGACGCCGGGCCGCTCCGGAAGGCGAGCGGGCACGCCTGGTTCGGCCGCGTCGGCTCTTTGCCTCTTCGGAGTCCGACCTTCGGCGACCGGCAGGGGGGGCGGCTGACCCTCGGGAGCACCGTCCCAGCGGCGGTCGCAGGGCGCACGCAGCCCCGCCAGCTGCAGCCGACGGTTGGGAGACTGGTATTTGTCTCTGACATGCAAGCCTCCGTGTTTCAAGGTTACTTTTCAGTCACCACCGAGGTGCCCACAGCATTTCGTAACTAAAACAAACAGGGCAGGAGGGAGGGGGTGAGGTAGGAGGAGAGAGAGGAGTCAAGGAATCAATAAAGGGGCACATGGAACCCACCTCCGGGTGTGTGTGTGGGGGTGTCTCTATCCTCTCTACGCTCCCCAGGGGCCGTTTTACAAAAATTTCGGCTGCCCAGGAACCGGACATTTCCTTCTCATTTGAGAATTTGAAAGCGACTCTTGCTTTCAAATGTTGTCTGTCTTGCACCAGGCAGCAGGACTTCAGTAAGTCCAGACTGAGGCTGGGGGAGATACACAGGTGTTAGATGTGGATACTCTTTCTTGGTTCTGAAAACCAGGCTGAACCCTGAGGACTCAATTCTGCACCCTCCCTTCCAGAAGCAGTGCACACATCGGAACACGCAACTGTCCAGCCCACCTTTCTAGAGCTGTGGGTCACGGTGGCAGAAGATAGCCGTGAGGTGGCAGGTAGAAGAGTGAGCTTTGAGAGCAGAAGTGGCTGTGGGTCTTGTTGGAAGGCAACCAGTGGAAGTGGTGGATATGGGGATCCCCCACCTCTCTATCCCAGGTCTCTCCGACCTGCATGGATTGAGCCCAAGATGCAGCCACTAGCTGCACATTTTGCACTGAAACGCAGCTGCTGTGGCCAAATGTAGAGAAGGCATCGGTGAACCGGGTGAGTGGTCACGAGGGCAGGATCCTCAAATCAAGTCTACTTCGCCTGGAAATAGGTGGGCAGTGCTGAGGGCTGTCAGGATGGGCAGGTCATACATGTGCACCCTGGAAGTGTGCTTTTGAGTAGATACGTATGCAATGTTGGTGTGTACAGAAAGGCCAGAGCCTTAGCATCGCCCACCGGATCCGAGGTCATGGGTGAAAATAACTCGCCTCTTTCCCTAGCGCTCGGGAAAGAGAGGTGCATTCTTTGGAGTGCAGAAGAAGGGTTTCGAGTTTTCCAAAGTTTTCTGTGCAGGCCAAAGGCAAAAAACGCAGGACCCCCCCCCCCC
>PVHY01016667.1:0-33222 GCA_004024945.1 Uropsilus gracilis
CTTCACCCTTCTCTTTCTTTGCTTGTACTGTTGTGTTCCTCCGCCTGGAATGCCATTACCTTTTCTCCTGGTACAAGAAGTATTTCTGTTCACCCTTCAATACATAGCTCATTTTCATTTTCCCCCTTAATTACCTGTTTTTGTTTTTGCACACCCTAGTAGAATTAGTCTCTTCCCTTCATCTCTATAGACATAGTACCTTTAAACATAGTAATTTTAGAATATATCACATTATGTTATGGTTGTTTTGTTAAATAATTGTGTTTCCTACTAGTCTTTACTTCCTGGACAAGTTTCTGTAACTTCCATAAGCCTCAGGATTTTCGTTTGTAGTCATAGGATACAGCCTCACAAGAGGTAGAGGTTGAAGCAAGAATAAGTGTAATGTCTGGCACAGAGTTGGGGTCCCAGAGATGGTGGTTATATGGATATGTCCCCCACTTTTTGAAAGTTCCCCCTATACAACTGAGTTCCTTGGAAATACCTACCTGTCTTCATACAAAAGAAATCTGGAGAGGATTTTCACTTTCAGAGCAAGAGGTGAAAGCAGAAAATCCAGTGCAGGTTTTTTTTTTTTTCTTCTTTCTGACCAGGTCTCACTATTTTTGCCTGTGGAACCGCAGGTTGTCCGGGGTACCACAGACTCAAGCAATCCCCAGCCTCAGCTTCCCAGGTAGCTGGGACTACAGGCGCGTGCCACCACTCCCAGCTATACTTTGTTGGGACAAAGTCTCGCTATGTGCCCCAGCGGGTCTCGAACCGCAATCCCTGCCCCAGCAGCGGCTTTCTAGGCTGCCACCTACAGGCATGCGCCACCATGCCCAGCTGTCCAGTGCATTGGGACCTTGTAGGGGCGGGCAGCAGGCATCCTGAGCACAAGAGTGACAGCACCAGCGTCCTCCCTGAGAACTACCTATACAGGCCATGGACGTACTACTTCAGTCCTGCCTGTACTGTCTGCTGGTATTGCTTTAGATTTGATGTGTTATTTGGTGTGAGTCTTCCTGACCTAGCACAGTGCCGGCACATACTAGACACAAAAGAAAGATTTAAAGAATTGAGTTGAAGCACGTGCCTGTAATCCAAGCGCTGGGATGCAAGAGGCTGGGGATCGCTTGAGTTCATGGGTTTGAGACTACCCTGGGCAACATAGCAAGACCTGGTCTTGAAAAAAACAGCTGAATGTGGTGGCAGTCGCCTGTAATCCTAGCTACCTGGGAAGCTGAGGCTGGGGATTGCTTGAGTGTCAAAAACAAAACAAACAAACAAACAAAAAAAAAACCACACCAAAAATGAATTGAACGAAATCAAACTTACTCAGACTTCTTTCAGTAGTCTCCACCGTTAGAGACAATACTGTTTGTGATGCCCGTGCTATGCACATGTGTACTCTCAGGAGACTTTCTTTCTCTGTTGCTTCGGCTCCCAGGCCAGCTTCTCACCCCCATTAGGAATTCCACAGACATTTTAGAGTCATATCTAGTTTGGGTCAGAGAGTGACATCCAAGACTGGCTGTTCTGGAACCTTAAGTCCAGTCTCAGAGAGTGGAAAATGTGCTGCTCCTGGAGACGGGGGTTAGACAGTGCTGCAGGCAGCCCCCAAGGTGCAGGCAGCCAGGAGTGGGGTACTGTCTCCTTGTGTCTGGTGGCTCGGATGTGCCTGCCGAATCACCCCTTTCTCTTCATGCTCTTTTACTCTGGATGCCCACTTACTCGGTCAGCTTAGAAACCTGACCCTGTTGCCACAGCTGGGCAAGCAGGGCAAACCCTCAGACAGTGAACCTTTTCAGGTTTCCCCCCTCCATGTAATAGTAAAGAACCCCAGGGACAAACTTAGATTTTCCTCCAGCCAGCTGACACAGTATTTCATCCTGATAGACCCACAGGAAAACAAAAACCAAAAAAATCACCAAAATCCTACAACCCACAGATCACTATGTCCATATTTTGTTGTATTTCCATTGTGTCCTTTTCTATCCATATATAGAACCACGTGTTTATATATTCGTCGTTATCGTGATGTAATTCTCTCTTACTGTTGATTATGTCAGCATTTTTGCCTACAACATCACTTCATAGCAGCCATAAGGAACTGTATCAAGTAGAAGGGCCGTTTAGTAAATTCCTTGGTTATGGAGAACACACAATTTTTATTTTCCACTGCAGTAATATGATCATGAACATTCTTGTGAACAGATTTTTCTGTGCATCTTGAGTATATTCTTCAACTATACTGCTAGAAATGGTTACTGGTCTTAATACATGTAATCAGAGCTCTGGGTGTTGATTTTTTAAAAAATATATTATTATTTTTGGTTTTTATACAATGTATATTTGTCCCCTTGGGAATGTTCCCTGACCCCCATCCCACCTCTGGTCGCTCCTCTTCCTTTCTTATTGCTGTTTGTCCATGTTTGGCCCGTTGGTCTCTCTTTTTTGGAGTGGTATCCTTTTCCTGGGTGAGGATCTGCTTTCTTGGGATGGGCGCTGATTTTCAATTTTATTTCACTTTTAAAAGCTTTCGAGGGCACTGGTATCATTTTGAATAGCTCTCTGTTCCTCTGCTAGCGCTTGGTCCCTTGCCTCTGGGGACAGCCCTGTCTTCAGTGGCCAGCTGGTTCAGAAGTTTTATTATCCAGTTAATTTCATCATGGGATGGGTGCCAAGTATCTCTTTTACTTAGTCAGCAGCTCCCACATGTCATCATCATATCACTGTACTGTTTTACTCTGAAGCTTTCCTCCCAGCAGCTCCAAGCATTTAAATGGCCTCACTGATCCTCCCAAGCCTGATACCTAATTTATTTATTTGTGTTTGTTTATTTTAAATTAAAAGTCTTAAAAAAATTTTTTTTAAAAAATTTTTTAAGAGACTAGGTCTCACTATATTGCTCGGGGTTGTCTTGAATCCATGGACTCAAGTGATCCACAGCTTCAGCCTCCCAGGTAACTGGGATTTCAGGCGTGTGCTACCACGCCTGGCCCAAGCCTGGTACCTTTTTCTCTTGCACCAGGAGAGATTCACTCTTGAAACAGCATCAAGCATGGCCTAGTCAGTGCTGAAAAGAAAGCCCCACATTAAAACCCCAGTTTGGCATGAGGTTGAGATTCTCTTTCTTTTCCTGTCACTGAGCAGTTTATCAGCTTGTAGTTTATCAGTTGGACCAGCTTAACCTGATTCTTGCTCACTATAGGTATCTGCCTCAGGAAGAAATGTAGATGACACTGTGTGGTATTTTTAAAAAAAGTATAATTTCCATTTTACTTTTCTCCAAAAGAGTTTTTCTTCAGTCCTTAGGGACTTAACTTCTTGGTGCTCTGTTTTAAATGAACATATTATAGTCAAAGGCAAATAGGCTTCTGTTACTGGGGACCGACAGCCTTCGGCTCAGGTGATAAACTCAATGAGAGAACAGTCATGTTTCTGATTTGGAGTTGAAATCTTGGAGCAGCCAATGTGGGATTTTCTAGCTGATGATAGACTGGGGGTGTTTGGAGATTAACTTGAGGACTGAGGGAAGGAAGGCTCATGTGTGGGACTTTGTGTGCCAGGGGTGGTGTGGGGGGTGGTCAATAAGACAGTCTTTGTAGCAGCCAGGATAGTGGAAAATGGCTTGAGTCACTGCCTGGATTGCATCCTTCACAGTGAGAACTGTCTGCCCCTCCCATTCCCAGAGCCAGGTAAGCAAACCCATCACAATGGGGCAATTCTCTCCTCTGGTAGGAATCTGGGAGTCTGTAAGCTTCAGGATGAGTCTTGTCAACACCTTTTACAGCTCTAGGCACCTACTGGACCCTCAGTAAATCCTGTACTTGTTTGAATGCTTAACAGTTTTGTAATGTTCGAGTTTATCCCCTCATTAATCACACATATTTCTAGACTTGCTGAATATCGCTGAACTGGACGGGAGCATCAGCACAATTTCACATTGGGGTTTGCTTCTGTTGCTGCTGGCTTGAATGTGGGGGGAATATGGAGTTCCATAGGATAATGATGAACACTCTGGACTTTCAAATGTGTAGGGTAGTTCTGTATTTTTGTTACAAGTGGAGGTGACTTACAGCTTGATCAGTATTATACCGTTGCTCTTTCTTGGAGCAAGCCTGCATGGCGAACAAAAATGTAAACAATTACCCTTCCCATATTTGGTTTTTGCATTTTTTTTTTTTTTAAAGCAGGCATTAGCTTAGAAGGGAAGGGTTCAGGCTCTTGTCTGCACTATTCTGCTACTACTTTCTTTTGGCTACTCTCCTGGAGAAATCCCTGGAGCATAATCCTAATTGTGTATCTGTTACTCATTACAGTTGTGTGAGGATGGTCCTTCTGAATAAATGTCAGTTGTTAAATAGCATCTTTGGCTCCTTGTGGAGTGACAGGAGTGTCTTAGATAGACTGGTTTGATATATCTTGAAATCCTTTAATTTAGAAGATTATTTTCTACAGTTTATCAACTGCTTCACTATGATAATGTTCCAATGCTTCCATTGTCTTTCTCTGGAAGTAGCCATTCCACTCTCCTTCCCTTCTCTCTCTCTTTTTTTTTTTTTGAGACTAGGTCTCGCTGTTTTTGCCCATGGAACCACAGGCTCTCGTTGCCCAAGATACCACAGACTCAAGCAATCCCAGCCTCAGCTTTCCAGGTAACTGGGATTACAGGTGCACGCCACCACACCCAGCTATTTTTTTGGAACTAGGTCTCGCTACGGGCGCCAGGTGAGGTGGGACTTGAACTGTGATCCCTTGCCTCGGCCACTTCATAGGCTGAAGCTTACAGGCATGAGCCACTGTGCCTTGCCTCCTTCCCTTCTCTTGTTGAAAACCTTTTGTAT
Source organism: Uropsilus gracilis (assembly GCA_004024945.1). Classification (NCBI taxonomy): domain Eukaryota; kingdom Metazoa; phylum Chordata; class Mammalia; order Eulipotyphla; family Talpidae; genus Uropsilus; species Uropsilus gracilis. The sequence continues at coordinate 4,830 of PVHY01016667.1, forward strand.
GCCAGACTGCTGTACAAGGCATTGGGCATATAATGATGCATAACTACTCCAGTCCAGTAGGGATACAGGTAGAAAATATGTATACATATTATAGCTGGATGAATGGACAGATGCTTGGATGGATGGGTGGATGCAGAGACAGTTGCATGGTTATTATAGAAATATCAACAAAGTGCTTTGAGGTTAGAAGTGGAGGGATTGGTAGGGAAGACTTTAGCAGTGGAATCTCTATTTGAGCCAGATCTTGAAATTGGGTAGGAATTTGCCAGGTAGGAAGAAAGACGAGGTATTCTGGGAAAAGCAGTAGACTCACAAAGTTACTTTTGGGGAAAGAATGAGAAGTGTTGTGAAGGTAGGGAGAATGGGTAGTTGCTTAGGGTGAGAGATGAGGTTGGAACAGAGAGTTGAATCTATGTATAAAGGACTAAGAAATAATGTAGGCAGCAGAGGGCACTAGGTATTTTCAGAGGAATGACATAATCAGGGGATTGTTGAAATGTAATAACTCTGACAACTTTATGAAACTTCATTTATAAGGACGTGGGGCTGCAGCTAACCCAGTAAGTCTGTTCCTGATTTTAGTTTGTCTGGGATGAGAAAACTAAGAGAGCAGGGATATGAAAGTTTGGTTTTTGGAAACTTGATAAAGTTTGTGTTAAACTATAGCTGGAAGCTGTTGCCCCGTGGCTCATGTTGAACCCAGCCTGTGCTGTAGTCTTTGGTGGATGGGCCTGAAGTTCCCAGGGACTGCTTAGATGATGCCCTTCAGCACCAGGCCTAGCTCTCGCTGGAGACCAGCAGCTCCATGTAGCTGCCAGTGATAAGAGACTGAGATGTAGCCCATCTGTTTCTCTGAAATTTTAGGGTAGGGTCTCTGCTTCTTTAATTCTGGGCTGCAGGACCCAGCACAGGGCTCTTTACCCAACTCTTTACAAACAGATTTGGAGGATTACCTTCATTCTGTGTTGGACTGTTGGTATTTGACACTGTTGATTTCATGCCTGCCTATTTAAAATAGTCTCTTTCTTAAGCTTCAAGGAGGGCATTTCTTGGGTTTCTGTTACCTATCTGATTACTGTTTGTCACCTTTCACTGGTTCTTTTCCTTCTTCTGACTTAACTGGTGGTTTCCTCAGAAGTGAGGAGATGTGATGAAGGGAGCTGGTTGTGAGCTTTGTGCAGGCTGGACTGGGTTAAAATTGAAGTCTCTCCATGCATCAGCTGAGTATCCTTGTTTGTAAGGTGGAGGAAATAATATCTCCCACATGATGTTATGAACAGCATAGGTAAAAGTCTCCACCCACTGGCTTGTGGGCTCTTGATGCAAATGTGGCTGGGATTATTACTGCTCTGCTCCTGATCTCCTTCTCTAGCCAGTCCTGGCCTCAGCCTTTTCTTTTAAATTGCAGTTGTCTGCCCCATCTGTATTCTCTTATAGTCTCTCAGATTTTTTAAGTGCTATTTAAAAAAAATATGATAAAAGCATATCACTTGAACCTACACTGTTAATAAATGTTTACATTTACAGTACACTTGTTAACTGTGTGTGCACTTGTTATGCAGCAGGTTTCTAGAAGTTTCCATCTTCAATACTGAGATGCTATAAGCAGCTCCTCATTTCTGCCTCCTCCATCCCCCTAGCAGCCACCTTTCAACTTTCTCTGTTTCAAGTACGTTATATAAGTGGGAGCAAGCAGCATTTGTCCTTTTGTGATCAACTTATTTCCTGATGACCTCACGGTTCATTCATGTTGTAGTCTATGGCAGGACTTCTTCCTTTTTATTTTTATTTATTTATTTTATTTATTTTTTTGAGACTAGGTCTTGGTATTTTTGGCCTGTGGATCCGCAGGCTCACGCTGCCCGGGGTACCACAGACTCAAGCAATCCCCAGCCTCAGCTTCTCAGGTAGCTGGGATTATAGGCACACGCCTCCACACCCAGCTATACTTTTTTGGAACTAAGTCTTGCTACGGGCCCCAGACGAGGCGGGACTCGAATCGCTATCCCTAGCCCCGGCTGCTTCATAGGCTGAAGCTTACAGGCACGAGCCACCATGCCTGGCCAGGACTTATTTCTTTTTAAAGGCTGAATACTATTCCAGCATGTGTATAAAAGTCTTTCAGTTCTTGGTCTCTGTTTTCCATCTGTCTGTAAACATCTATGCTTGGACATTACTGTGAACTCTGTATTTTGAAAACCAAACTTAGGCTTGGCTTCACTCCCCTGTTCCCCATTTTTTTACAGTAGAGCCCACATTCTTCCTGTTTCTGAGATCAGAAACCCAGGCGACATCCTTGACTCTTCTCTCTTCATTCGCCCCCGTTTCCAATCTGTCATCCAGTTCTTTTGTTTCTTCAGAATTTCTCTTAACTTTGCCCTTTCTCCCCATTTCCTTTGCCATCACTCTCATCCAGTCACTCATCAACTCACGCCTGAGTTACTGCTAAGTTCTCATATTTTGTTTCCTGTGTTCTGTCCCTTCCAGTTGACACTACCAAACACTTCCTTGTGTTTTCTACTACCAGAAGCAAGAAAGACCTTTTATGCTCTCCCCCTCTCCTGCTCAGCCAGCTTATCTCATAGTTTCCTAGAACACACCTTCAGCTCAGACCCAGTACCTCACTGTGCCTTGAAGCACTGCATTCATCCTCCCTCCTGCCTTTTCTTGGGCACTCAGGCCTCTTTACCTGGAATGCCCTTTTTCTTTATACTTACCTGAAATCTGTCCATTTCTTCCAGGCCTCGCTCCAGGTTTTTCTTGCCTCTGACACCCTCTCTGATTATTGTAACCCATCTTGAGATATCATTTTCCCTTACTCTAATTCTGTGTTCCCATTCAGTCTCTGAGCTTTTTGAGAGAACTGTTTCATGGACGTTTTATTTCTGTGACTCTCACAGCCCCTAGCTCACACTTAGCTAAATCTAGGTGCTCATTATTCGGCAGGGGCAGTGATCAGAGTGAATCACTGGTTCATTTTGCAGATCTGTATGGCCAGCATTCGCTGTGCTGTGGGAGGCACTGGGCCCAGCAGCAAACCACATAGCCGGGCGACCAGCTTTGCTCACATCAGCAGACACTAGGTAGGTCATGGTTGGTTGACTGAAGGCGAGATTGCCAGCTTGAACTTTAAGTCAGGACAAGTGACAAGAAGAGGGAGATAATTATTTCAAGGGAAACAAAGTATTTGATGAATTCATTCCGTAAATGATTTACTTGAGAATCTACTGAAATAAGTTTATTCCAAGGTACTAGAAGACAGGGTATACCAGAAGACTAGACAGTATTCTAGAATTTATGTTTTGCCATTAGAGGCATTTTATAAATGAAAAGGACTAAGAATTAGGTGCATTTCATCTGTCTGTAGGAGCTCAGCAATGAAGGAGTTAATATGCTTATAGGACTTGTGGGCTTTGGAAAACAGATGGTTTCTCTGCCCTAGGGGATCTTTTTTTGAGGGGGATTAGAGGCCTGGGCTGAGGAAGGCCTGAGACCCCTGTCCCTCACCCTCTAGCCTACACACCTGCTGTTCTGGCGCCTGGTGAGCTGTGTCACTTGTCCCCCACTTGGTAGGCACTTATCTATGGGTTTGTGATGATGGCTTTTGGCTGACTGTATGTTTCTGGCATTTTTATTTTCCATTACTAATTTTTATTGTCTAACATTACTGAAGTCCCACTTAAATTTAATTGACATTGGGACTCATTTGTGTTCTTTCTCATCCATGGTCATGTACATAATTGTAATTCTGACTATATATATAATTATATATATAGATATAATTATATCTGTATCTATATATTCAGTTCAGGGTTTTTTTTTTTTTTTTTTTTTTTTTTTTTTTTTTTTTTTTTTTTTTTTTTTTTTTTTTTTTTTTTTTTTTTTTTTTTTTTTTGTTTTTTTTTGTTGCATATGCATGTAAGAGAATTGGCCATAGTATCCATTCTGAAGTATATAGCTCATGGACATTAAGTGCATTTACATTATTGTACAACTCATGAGGTCTGACCTCAGATGAAACTTGACCCACGAAGCAGTCATTCTCTCTCCCTTCATTCTCTCCAGTCCCAGCAAATTCTAACCTGCTTTCCTATTCCAGGCATTTCATGCAGATTGATTCATACAATGCATGGCCTTTTGTGTTGTCTTCTTCCACTTATACATAAGTATTTGCCTGTCTTTTTCATATAATATTATACGAATTCTTTTAGTGTTTTCTTAAGGTCATAATAATTTCAGGTTATCTTGTCAATACCGGCTTTACTTAGCATCTCACTGTTGAGTGAGATGTGTCCAAGTTATTGTTGCTATAAAAACTTGGCCATGGGCATCTCCCTAACCGGGCTTGCTTGTGTGTTGCACCCTTCCAGAGGACTGTGTGTTGCACCCCAATGGCAGAGGAACCACTGGTCTTGATTAGGGTACTGTGACCTGTTAGCCAATTCTGGGAATAATGACTCTCATATAGAAGGGGGCATTCTATGCCTGTTGTCCAAGCGCTGGGAGGCAAGAGGCTTGGGATTGCTTGTGTTTGTGGGTTTGAGACTATCCTGGGCAACATAGTGAGACCTGGTTCTTAAAAAAAAGCAGCTGGGTTCAGTGGCGGGCACCTGTAATCCCAGCTACCTGGGAGGTTGAGGCTGGGGATCGTTTGAGTCTGTGGTACCCAGGCAACATAGTGAGGTGTAGTCTCCCCCCAAAAAAGGGGGGCATTCTATTTTGCAGAAGGACTTTATTTTGCAGCAGGAAAAAGATTTTTTTCCCTACTATCTAGAATTCTGCTCTGACACTCCTGCTACCCCTGCAGGTGCAGGAAGACAGTGCTGATTGCTGTTGAAGATAAAATATTTCGTTTATTCATTCAACAAGCACCTGAGAATCTACTATATGACAGATAACTGAATTTGCCAGTTAGATAACTTGGCTAAGCATGCTTTCTACTCCATTGACCTTGGATACAGCTTAGGAGCAAGACTAGGCCCTATTTCCAGGACAATCAAAAGGATTGAGTCCTCAGCCACATGGTGCCTTATTACCTCATAGTTAAAGGTACCAAAATAGGTAGCGATCACACATTAATTTGAGCTGTTGCTCCAGGGGGTTTTATTCTATAGCTGGGCCAAGACTCATCATATATCTACCCCTGTTTCCCTCCGACAGAGACCTGTTAGGAGATGTGCCTTGGGCCTGTGGCCTCCTAGTGGTTTTGTTCACAACATCCTGGGTAAGGGGAAAGGCTGTTGTCTGGGAAGAAAGGCTCCAGGCGCTTTATTGTGGCCAGGTTACTGTGTTCCTACAAAGGATAGGGGTGGGAATGTTGCAGATTGGGCATTTAGAGGAGGTATCAGGGGTAAGTGTTGCTGACTTTGTCTTTGGTCAGACTCTTCCCTCTTCCTCTTTTGTTCATTACTGACCCATTTTACATAATATAGTCTTAATTTCATCTCCTCATTGGGAGAACTTTAACCATTTAGGGCCAGCCATTCAGGGTCATACTAAGGCCTATTAAGCCCAGTTTTGAGTGGAAGAAGGCACTTGAAATGATTGCCAGATCTTAGCAGTTAACTTGGGAGAGCACCGAAACTCTTAATTGTTGATGGGGGGTGAGAGGCTGGAGCGGGCGGGAGTCAGGCCTGATTTCTGCCCTTTCCCACTTGTTGCTTTTCTTGGAGGCAGGATTTCATGTTATGTGTCTTTGTCTCCAGTGTATTTTGCCTAGTGTATTTTTAAAAGCTCTTGAACATTCCCTTCTCAGGGAGCTGGGGGAAGGCCTAGGCCATTGGGAATAGAGTCAGTGTTCTCTGTCTGTCTGGCCCCCAGAACCCACTGAATAACTGAGGGGGGCTGTGTTTGTGTTTCAGTGGGCTGACTTTACTAAGTGGGACACAAAAGCCCGATGCACAAGTCATTCCCACAAGCCCAACATTTTCATATTTCTTTTTCTGCCAAAGAATCTTTGGTTAGGGTTAAGAATAACTAGTTTGTCTGTGGAAATACCAAGGCCTTTTGTTTGCCAGAAGAAAAGGGCTTTTGATTAAGGCCTTCTCTCTCTTTTTTTTTCTTTTCCTTAAGCTGCTGTGGGAAGACTTCAGAGCCTCCGAAGGAACTCGGCTTGAGGAGTTGGGGTGAAGGAACTAGATAAATAGAACTAGGAGAGACTTAATCATGCCTTGCCACACAATTGAGCAGAGATTAAAAAAGAAACAATGAAAATCTTCCTGGTTTACTAGTCTTCCTGTCTTTTATGAAATTCATTCAAAATGGTGTGCCTCAAGAGCAGATGGTACTCATGACCTCAAATCCTCTCTATCATTTAGTGTGACTTGGGGCAAGTTACTTAACCATTTCTTTAGGACAAAATTTAGGACAAAATCTCAGCTCTGAACTGAGGATTTTAATAGTACCGTTTTCATAGAGTTGTAATGAGAATCGAATGAGCCAATAGGTAGAAAGGACTTAGCACAGTACCATGGAGGCATAATAAATGCTCAGTAAATATGACTACTATTCAATAAATATTATTACTGCTGTCTATGGCAAATGCTGAGGCGTACAGCTCTATTTTCCTCATTCCTAATGGGGCTTTCTAGGGCTAGCAAAGCCAGGCCTTTGTCTTTTTAGAATGAAAAGGAGGCAGATGTCCCCATTAGGCATGATCCTTTTATTCATGGAGGCAAAGGGGAAGATTTATTATCTCTGTGGACACATCTTAGAGACTCTTGTGTCTCCCCTGGTTGAATGTCAGCAAGGAAATTGAGTTCACTAGGAGGAACTCTTTATTAGTCTTTGGCAAAAGTATTTATTTGGAGGGGGGAATGTGTGATGACTGTGGGAAGTTACCTACTTTCTGCCTTTGCCCAAGTAGTGAGTGTAGTGAGGTTTCCTGTGTTCTAGGACAGCTGAAACCAAGTCTTGTAGGAGAGGGCCTCCTCACCTGCCTAGTGTATAGTGGTGAGAGGCAGGAGGCATCTCAGCAGGAGAAGTGGTCATCTTCCCTGATTCAGCTGCCCCAGCAACTATTGCCAGGTCTGGGGCGTGTCATTTGATGGAGGCTCTGAACAAGTAAGTACCTGGCCACTGTGGCATATCCCTGGCGGAAAGTAAGAGACCTGCCAGTGACCCACCCCAAGCCTCTGGACTGTTAGATAAGCCGTCATATCCTTCTCCAAATTGCTGGAGGTAGCCAAGGAAATGATGCAGAAACACACTGTTTCTTTTTTGCCTTTTTCATATTGTCTAACTTTTAGGGAAGGGTTTCCATGTCTGCCTTCTTTACCCAACCCTGTTTCCTTTGAGTTAAAGTCATATCTTTTTTTTCTTGTAGGAGGTTAGGTTCTAAAGTCAGCACATAAAGTGAAAAATCACAAATAATAAAAATTATCCTTGAGAAATATTTTAAATGATCTACAACACAAAGTATGTAGTCATGGCTTTATGTATATGCCAGGACAGAGACGGAACACTATAGGTAATACTTGATCTGTAATTTTGTATAAAAAAGCAAGTTTTCTTAAACCTGAGAATCATATTTGGAATTCAAGGGGCTCACAGTGTGGGAGCTGAGACTTGCTCTTGTTGACATTTTGGATTCAGGTCCTTTCAGCTGGTTATCCCCATAACATCTAGGGTAGCCTTGGTGGAGTGGAGTTGTGAGCAGACCTCTGTGTGTGTTTAAATTATTTCTCTCTCTGGTTAAGTCTGCATGATAAATGCCAAGTGTGTTGTGATTTTAACCCTTTTTTTCCCTCTCTTTTTCTTGTATCTTCTTTTGTAAACCCTCGTGTTTCATAGCTCTCAGCAATTCTTCTCTTGTTTCTATGCTTATTGGTGTGTTCACCCGCTGCATTTCTTATGTTCAGGCTTCTCTTAAGAATCCTGAGAGGAAGTGAGCCATGAGGAAGCACTCTAGTAGTCTTCTTCATTTAAATTCTGTAGCTATAGCTTCCACTCTCTTCCTCATAGGTCCTCTACTAATTTATGACTCTTATCCCTTGCATATAAAAACCATTTCTTCCCTCTCTCCCTCCCTCCTTCTCCCCCACTTATATACTCTCTCCCTCCCTTGCTGCTTTCCTTTTAGTTTCATTCTTTGAGGTCATTTTCTATAGAAAACTTCTCCTTATGCTAGACCAGTTAGAAATGAATTCTTGCTCAAGTTGCTGAGCCTTGCTGGTTTAGCTCTAGATGTTTTAGTTGTTCCTTGTTCAGCCCCAGTCCACGGCATCATAAAGAGACAGGTGAAGAACAGAATCTACCCAGAGATGGAAAAAGACTACAGATTCACCAGCTGAAATCCTGACATCTTGATCAAGTTCCTGACTTAGGGCTGGTTGTTGCCCTTGAAGCTTTATTGGATAAGAACTGTCTTTGTAAAATCCTTTAACTGCCCCTCCCCTATCTGACCTCTTCTGTTTAGTTTTACTAGAGTTACATTCCTTAACAAAATGTTGCACAATGGGAGCTCTGAGGGAGCTAAAATTAGTTCTGCTTCAAAAATGTATTTGAGAACTCTGGGGCAGCTCTCTAGAAACTTAGAGCTGTATCAGGACTGGCAGGACTGAAGAGTCCCTGTATCTGACCCAGAGATTTGACCTAAGGGAAATTGTGTCCATAGTTTTGGGAGACCAGAGTGTGTGTAGGGAACCAACTGAAACCCAGGAGGGAGGTGAAGGTCAACAAAGACAGGACTATGTGCAGGGATTTGTACTGGGCTCACAGTCCTTGGTTCAGCTTGAGGCAAGAAGGTAGCATGTGTGTCTGGAGCGATATCTCCGCAAAACTGTAATTTTTCTTGTCCTGCTTTAGTCACAAACCTGGAGGAGGAAGTCTTTCAAGTCACTGAGGGCCTGGAAAAAAAATCACCAAATGCGAGGTACTGAGTGCAGTTTGGTGCTCAAACTGGTCCAGTGTTTCCAGGGCCAGTGGTATTTACTCCGAGAACAGGGCAGCTTTATAACCCTCTGCCCCCTACTCTTCCCCAGTGTTCTTCCTTCTAGGTGCTGCCGGTAAACATAAGCCAGGTAATTTTTCAACTTAAAAAAAACCCTTTTTAGTAACGAGGGCTAACTAGAAACATCACGAATAGAAAGACTTTTGCACAAGACAGCCCCTGCTGTCAGTCCATAGGGCAGGCGGAAGGTCACGTGGTAGGTGTTCGGCCGCCCAAGCAGCAGGAGCTACTGATTGGGAGGAATTGGAGACTGTTCTGGGCTTTGTGATCCTGTCTCAAGTGTTGTCCAGAGCCTTCAGCTTTTGTTGGGGTAAAACATTGCATTGTAACAAAAGTCAAGGCTGCAGTTTTTTCTTTCTCATTTCTAAGGAGGGAAAACGAGTTTATATGAAATTTAAATTATAAAACAAACCCCCCAAAACGAACAACTGAAACCATCCAGTAGAACAAAACTTCAGCAGCCACCACTGACTTATGGAGTCCTGAGAATTAGACCACCTAGCAAAGTTTCTGAAAGGAGCTGTCATCATTCCCTTCTTTGCTAGAAGGGACCATCAGAGAAGGTCACCGAGGCCCTCCCAGTGTCAGTCATGCATTATATTGTTAACCCAGCATGGGGGTGTGGTGGGGTGCTGTGTGTGTGTGTGTGTGTGTGCGCGCGCGTGTGTGCATAAGGTAGGGCTGCCAGCCCTGTGCCTAGTTTCTAATTGGCATTGGCAATGTAACCTTTCAGGGAGTCATCTCCTTGAGGTGAGTTCATGGAAACATCTCAGTTCTTCAGCTCCTGCTGTATACTTAGCTATGTTACCAGCAGCTGTAGTGAAGGGAGAGGCATCTCCTTCCAAAGTGCCCTTAGGCTGTTCCCAGTGACCCTCAAGTCTTAAGAATCATTTGAGTGAGAATAATGCTGAAATCCTGTAGCTGTTTGGCTCTAAAGAAAAGCTGCACTGCCATGGTGATAAAGCTCCCAATTGAATAAGGAAAATGGCAATTTCCAAGAATCTGGTTGGTAGTTATTTTAATCAAGTTGAGAAATGGGATCACGGAGAAGGGGATTTCTGCATTCTCCAGGCTGCCGGGGAAACGGTTATTCCCTACCGGCTTCCCTTTACAAATCCCAGGGGAGGAGCCCAAGGCCTCCAGGTTCTCCTTCCTCCGTGAGGTAGAGGCACAGCTGCAGTGTGAAAGTACCTTTACACACTGAGCCTCCTCTCAGTACCTCATAGGTGCTGCGTGTGTACTAACACCCTTCCAGAACAGTGAAAATACAGGAAATAGAGAAATACACGACAAGCTGTATGTTTTTGTGCTTCAGAAGCCAACTGAAATTTCCCTCATTTTTTTTGCCCTGTCAGGCTCCTCAAGAGGGTGGTATGGACATTGCTCTCCTTCCCTTACTGTGGTTCACCTCATGGGGTGAATAGTTATTAGATTCAACATTTTCCCCAAATGATTCTCAAGGCATGTGAGTCACTGAGATTTATTTTTAAATAACCTCAAGTTGAAGGAAAGCAGTTGTCCTCACTGAATTCCCCGTGGAGGCCTTTCAGCTGCCCAGAAACCCCCACATCTTCCCCAGGCACATTCCAGCTGTCTGAAAGTCCTGGCCCTCAGGGGTGAGATTCTGGTCTGGCGTCTCCCTCCTGGAATCTTGTCATGAGCCACGACCATGGCATGAGTTAGGTGTCAGATTGGAAAGCTGAAGGAACAGGTGGCCTGTGACCTTAATATAAAACTTCCGCCTGGATAAAGTGGTTTTAAAGCCTTGTGCTTATTAAGTTTCCTTCTGCTTTCTTGCCAGCTTTAGCCATCACTTGATGGTCTCTTCAGCTCCCTTCCAGGATTCTCTGGGAGCATTTGAAGGCTGTCAGTTAGGCCACTGTGAACTTGTGGAGAATGTTTAAACTGTTGATTAGGTGATATTTTAACTTATGTTTACAGGGGAGAAATGGAAACTGTCAGGAAAAAAGGTACTTTTTTATTTTTTTAACTGAAGTCATTTTATCTTTGTTGGCTAGGACTGCCTGCCCTTACAGTTTCATTCTTTTTTTCTATTTTTATTTTTTGAGACTAGGTCTCACTATTTTTGCCCATGAAACTGCAGGCTCATGTTGCCCCAGGGTACCACAGACTCAAGCAGTCCCCAGCCTCAGTTTCCCAGGTAGCTGGGATTACAGGTGCGCACCACCTCGCCCAGCTATTTATTGGGACTAGGTCTCACTGTGTTGCCCCAAGCGGGACTTGAACCGAGATCCCTAGCCCCCCGGGGAACTGTTTCATAGACTGAAGCTTACAGGCATGCGCTACTGTGCCTGCCTCCCTTACACAGTTTCATTGTCAGTTCCAAGGTGAACTACCCTGCATACTTCTCATCATGTCCATCTTTGTCTTTCATCAAATTATGATGAAATTTGTTTCCTCCCCCCAACCTCTTCCCCTCCCTCCATACTTACTTTAATTGGTCTGGTCAAACCAGTTCCATACTAGGTCTGAGTAAGAGTGAGACTCAGCCACCTCCCAAGTCTTCTGTTTCTTGCAGCCCTTGGAGTGAAGCACAGATAAGGGATCTGGGATATTTGAAAAGTCATTGGAGGAAGATGCACAAGTGAAAGAACTGAAGATGGCTGGGTTGGGTACCAGCTCTGCTACTGATTCATTGTGATCTTGGACCAGTTTCTTCTTTTCTGTAAATCTCAGTTTCCTTTTCTGTAAAATAGGGATGGTACACCCTACCTGAAGAGTAGGATTTAGAGAGGATTCGAGTTACGTATGTGAAGACTATTGCCTGGCACACACAGTAGGCCTTCTGCTTGAAAGTGGGAACCTTGCGGTATGAAGAGGTCACTGTTGATGGTAGGGTGTAGAGTGCCTTCCATTAACTTTATACTGAATTACATAATACCAGTTTTAGATTGGCTCCATTATAGCATGAAGTTACACTGGTCTTTGCCTTTATTCCACTCTAGTAAGTATGTAATGACCTCAAGGAGAGGTAGAAGGGTTTTTAGTTCACTTCCCCTCCCCACCACCAATGCAAGCCACTCCAAGTACACATAAGTAAAAAGTGTTTGTTATATGAGTTCAATACCAGCATTTATTCTGATTGCTTCCTCCTCTTCCAACCAAATTGCTACATACAAATCCATTTCATACAAGATTTCTGGTACCCTATTCCATTACTGACACAAACGTTCATTTCTCTTAGCAATAATTTGGGACTTGTTTCTGTAAAAGGAGATGTAAGTTGATTTCCGAACACTTACTTTTGTCATATTGGAGGCATTTGTATGCTAAGGAAATGGGTCATATTTCCTCCGTCCCCTTTCCTGTGCAGCCAGCAAGGCCCTGGCAGATCCCAGGGCCTTGCTGCGCCTCTCGCTTCTCTTCTGCTTGGCTGAGTTTTCGGTCTTGGGTTTAGACTGCGCAGCTGTTTGTGGAAACTTGTTAAAAAGCATAATGCATTGCTTTGCAATGTGAAGGACATTTTGTAGCTTTATAATCCATCTTAGCATAATACTTCTTTTGGGGGGGAGGTTCCTCAAATGTCTGGTACACCTCAGCATTTGCTAGAACATAGGGGAATTTTGAGATTTTGAGGTGCTTTTTTTCTTTTTTTTGGGGGGGGTTTCAAACTATCAGAAAAGAGTGGCTCACATTGCTTTTTATTTTACATGTCCGTGAGTTGGAAGATATACTTCCCAAATGAATCTCCAGATTCAATGCAGTTCACTTTTAAATCCCTGCTGGCTTTTCTTGTGTATAAATTGATAAGCTGATTCTAAAATTCATGTGGAAATGCAAGGGACCATAATAACTGAAATTATTTTGGTAAAGACAAAAGTAAAGAACTTATACTTCTAATATTAAGCTATACTAAGATTGAAGTATTGTAACACATCTACAATAACCAGCACAGTGCTGTCATGGCATAAACTTGAGCAGTGGAGTAAAATCGAGAGTCTAAAAGGAACCTCCTATGTTTGTGGTCAATTGGTTTTGACACGAGTGGTTTTACAATGGTTTTCAAGTTTGTGTTTTTTTTTTTTTTTTTTTTTAGTGTGGCAAGAATTATCTTTTTAGCAAATTACTGGCACAGTTACTGAATAGCTACATGCAGGAGAATGAAGTTGGACTCCTACCTCACACCATAAGCAAAATTTAGCTCAAAATGGGTTATAGCTCTCCGTGTGAGAGCTGAAACTATTAAAAGGAAATTTAGGAATAAATTTTGTGACTGTGGATCAGGCATTGGTTTCTTGAATAAGTTACTATCAGCACAAGTGACAAAAGTGTAGAAGAAAATAGGTAATTTGGACATGATCAAAATGAACAAATTTGTGCTTTGACGTACACTTTTAAGAAAAACAGCCAGGCATGGTGGCAGGTGCCTATAGTTCCAGTTACCTGGGAGGCTGAGGCTGGGGATCAGTTGAGTTCATGGGTTCGAGACAAGCCTGGGCAACACAGTGAGACCTAGTCTCTAAATAAAAAAATTGGGGGGAAAAAAAAGAAAAGAAAGAAAAAAAATACCCCAGTGAGTGAGAGAGAAAATATTGTAAATCATAAATCTAATAAGGCACTTACCTCTAAAATAAACACTTAGAACTCAGTAAAGGGACAGCTTTATCACCCGGTTCAAGAAGTGTACCACAAGTTCCCGATGTGCTGGGCCTGACCATGCCTCAGCTGCTCCTGGAGATCCGAGCAGCCTCATATGTTCCTGTCCAGGAGGGCAAGTCCATACCCAGGGGGGAAAAAGGACATAGTTTGAAACAAAAACAAAAACAAAAAAGGTCCTGTGGCCCAAACACAGACCAACAGCTTGCAGCGAGAGGAGTTGAAGTGACGGGGTTGGGGGGTGCAGTGGGGAATAAGGGGTACAATACAATCGTGCAAACATGACCGATGATGTTTTTATTTTTTTTTATTTTTTTTTTATTATTTATTTATTTATTTTTTTGAGACTAGGTGTCACTATTTTTGCCTGTGGAACCGCAGGCTCTCGTTGCCCGGGGTACCACGGACTCAAGCCATCCCCAGCTTCAGCTTCCCAGGTAGCTGGGATTACAGGCGCACACCACCACGCCCAGCTGTTTTTTTGGAACCAGGTCTCACTACGGGCCCCAGGCGGGACTCGAACCGCGATCCCTGGCCCCGGCCGCTTCATAGGCTGAAGCTTACAAGCACGAGCCACCGTGCCCGGCCGACGATGTTTTTAAAAATTAAAAAAAAAAAAAAAAAAGGACACAGCTTTATCAAAGAATGGGGAAGGATTTGGATAGACATTTCTCCAGAGAAGACCATAAGCAGGTAGCCTCCAACCATGTGCAAGTGCTGCTCAGTACTATCAGGTGTGACGGGAATGTAGGTCAGAACCATGGTACGATACTGCTTTGTATCCACTGAGATGGCTGTATGAGACAGCGAGCATGTGGAGAAACTAGAACCCTCACACATTGCTGGGGGTAAAGGGGAGGGATAGGACAGTTGCTTTGGGAAACAATTTGGTGGTTCCTCAAAAAGTTAAGAGTTGCCAGATGGCCCTCCAAGTTGATATCCAAGAGGATGGAAAACAAGCACCCACACAGAACTTGTACACAGTTGCTCATAGCAGCATTATTCATAATGGGTGGAAAGAACCCAAATGTCCATCAGCTGATGAGTGGGCAAACAAAATGTGGCATATCCATACAATGGAATATTATTCAGCTGCAGAATGAATGAAGCACTAATGACTGCTAGCAGGGAGCAAAGGTGAAAACACTAGACTGAGTGAAAGAGCCAGTGTGGCATAGGAGGGGCTTCTGTATATATCCCATTATAGACAAATATATTGCCTATATTTTGTATGACTCCATTATAGGCAAATCCATAGAGACAATGAGTAGATTAGTGGTTGCCAGGGCATAGGGGAGGGTGGAATGGGAAGCGTCAGCTAATGGATATAGGGTTTCTTTTGGCAGTAATGAAATGTTCTAAAATTACATAGTGGTGATGGTTACACAACTCTGTGAATATACTAAGATCCATTAATTGTACACTTCAAAGGGTGAATTGTATGGTAGCAAATTAAATTATAAAGCTGTTATAGGGGAAAAAAAGGAGCGATTTGTATATAAGAATAGCGCTTTGTCAGTTTGTCCTTGGCCCCCTACCCCAGCTCCTGTGGGTCGTGAAGTTAGAGCATCGCTGCAGTGAGTGCTTGACTGGATACTGCTCACCCCAGGCCTCAATTTGGCAAGCTGAGATGTGGAGTCACAGCTTGGAGGAAAATAGTTGATGGTGCTTTATAATCAGAGCCAAACCTTTTAAGGCAAATGCTGTGAAGGTGAAACCTTTGCAAATTTTGAGCGTGATGACTGCTTGTGGCCTACTCTACTTCTTAGTTAAACTCTCAACCTTGTATGCCACCCGAGTATTTGTGTTTTGCGCCCCAAATCCCATTCCAGCTCCACCAGGAGAGGCTCACTTGCATCTGGCTCTCCCATCGCATCTCCCTCACCTGGAGATTTTTGCGTCTGCTCTGAAGCATTTTTTTTCCAAGGAGGCGTGGAGGCAGTGGCCACAAGCACCGCTGGGTGGCGCCCTGGTCCCAGAGGATTGACCCCCCCCAAAAAAAAAAAAACAAACCAAAAGCCTCTTCGCTTGCCTGGAAGAGGTTTAGGCCTGTGTTGGCAGGAAGAGATGACTCATTTTTTCATTAAAAGAATTTCAAAGACAATGTAATGACAGGATGATGTCAGAGGAGCAGGTGGAGACAGGAACCATGATTGAGGCTCTGGAGGGAGTTGTCAGATAGTCTGGTTGCCTGGGCAGTCAGAAGACTGACTTGCATAGATCACAAGAAACATCACCATTAAAAAAAAAATTTTTTTTTCTTGCTCATGGGCCCTGTTGTGGGCAGTGCTACTGTTCATGTGCCTTCAGAGCATGTGGTCATGTTGGTGCTTGCCTTGGGTGTGCTGCGTTAGTATCTGGGCGAGACATCTCTCAACACCCTCTGTGCCAGTCAGGGACTTTGTTCACAACAGCGCACGCTGCATCTGCTCCCCAGCAGGCAGGGCCTGTGTCTGGGAAGTGAGCCTTGCACGTTGGTGGTGGCCCCAGCGTTGGCATTTCCCGGATAGATTACATCCAGGAACTCATCTGGACATCTGAAGGTCAAATCTCAGGGACTTTATTGCCAAAAGTGCTCTGGTTTTGGCAAGAAGTCGATCTTAACCTTTCTTCCTTTCTCATCGCTGTGAGCCGGGGCCCGCTGTGGTATGGATGGATGAAGCTGATAAGTGAGGGTGAGACTTACAGCAGGAGGAAGAGTTAGATGCCTTTTGTTGTCTTTCTGTTTCGGGCAGTAAAGTCATTCAGGCTTCTGGGCTCCCCTGTATATTAAGAACGGAAGTGAGTGCTTCTGGTCACCCTGTCTCTGCGCATCTTTCCGTGTCGTCAGTGTGAGGTTGGAGGTCAGATGGGCCATTTGCAGAAAGATCAAAATTATTGCTAGTGTTTTGCCCCAGGATTTAGAGTTCTTACAGAATATCTTGGGGAGATGGCTTAGCAGCACAATTGTTTTATGAGTCAGTTGTTCACTTGAAGGTGACATAAGAATAGAGATTTTTGAGTAGTGGAGGATACCACTAAAAGGCAGAAGATAGCGTCCTTCTTTAAGATATGTCATAAGCAGCAAGATATAGTGACAAACCAACCAAAACCACCGTGATATTAGACCGGGAAGGAAGAAAGTTATCTTTTTACCTGTTGTTATGTTCAGTTGCCACCTCCTCTGGCTGATGATGAGTTCTGGTTTTGGGCAGTACTGCTGGGTGCACACGTGCTAGGCAGAGAACTGACCTTGGGAGTGGGGTAAGGACTTGACTCCAGAGGGACTGAAGCAGACAGCTTGTTTTTATTTATTTATTTTTTGAAACTAGGTCTTGCTATTTTTGCCTGTGGAACCGCAGGCTCACGTTACCCGGGGTACCACAGACTCAAGCAATCCCCAGCCTCAGCTTCCCAGGTAGCTGGGATTACAGGCGCGCGCCACCACAACCAGCTATTTTTTGGGGACTAGGTCTCGCTACGTGCCCCAGGCGGGACTCGAACCGCGATCCCTGACCCAGGCGGTGGCTTCCTAGGCTACCACCTACAAGGATGCACCACCATGCCTGCGCAGACAATTTGTTTTTTAGAGAAACATTCTGGGCTTTCGCAGGCCCAAGTTACTATGTTCCTCCTCCCTGCTAGTTGAACTTTCCCCTGTATCTCTCCCTGAAACAACAAATCATCAGAACAGACTTAATCTGAAGTGCCAAAGGATCAGGGGAAAACTGCTCCCAAAGGTGGGCTTGAGCTGCCAGCCCCAAGAGGTTAGCTGTGATGACTGTATCAGAAGCCACCTGAGGCACGTGAGTCAGAGCGGAAGTATGTTCTTTGTACCTGAGCTTTAATGTACATAGGTCCTTTCTTCCTTTGGTTATGAGCTAAGGGCTTTTAATCCTGAGGTCAGGTGGTGGTAAGAGAGCCTATTCTGACATGTTAGAATAGAATGTTAAAGGGGTCCCTGTGGGAACCAAATGACTCCTTTAGGTGCTCATTATCACCTGCAGGATAAAGTCCAAACATCATGTCATTTAAGACCTTAGGTAGCCCATTTCAACTTTCGGTCAATTAGCTTTATCAAAATTACATATATTTTAAAAGATCAGATAAAGTATATTCTCACTGCATTTCTTAATTACACCTTGTTTTAGTGATTCTTGATTTTTCAGTTTTAGACATTAATCTGTTGATGTTCTGTGATAAGAGAAATTAGGGTTTAGTTCTTTCATACCCACCCCCTTAACACACTCTCTCCCTGATTACTTCTTCCCATTATCATGTATTATTACCATTATGTAGCATTAAAGGATTAAATGTTTAAATGATGGTGATTACATGTTTTTTAAATTGAGCCACATAGTCTTCTAGAATTGGATTTCCTTTCTTCCCACCTTTTGATTCTTTCTTGGGAATAGTCATTGCCCTGTTTGTTTACTGTTCCGTGAACCTGCAGCCACACTCTGCCTTGAGTCTCCAGGATGCCTGTCAGTATGTTTGAACATATCGAGTTATCTTCTGGCACAGTATTTCTTTGGAGACATCTCCCAGGAGCTCTCTCCTCAGCTCTGACCAGGCTGTGCTCAAGCCTTTTGTACGCTGCCACCCAG
Organism: Uropsilus gracilis; assembly: GCA_004024945.1. Taxonomy (NCBI): domain Eukaryota; kingdom Metazoa; phylum Chordata; class Mammalia; order Eulipotyphla; family Talpidae; genus Uropsilus; species Uropsilus gracilis. Next base: position 22,983 of record PVHY01016667.1, read on the forward strand.
GGACTCACCTTCTGGGTGGCACCTGACCAGGCAGTTCGTTTCTCTTCTGTGTTGGGCCCCAGGTTTCCCCCATCTCATACCGTTGGTGTTCTGGGTTTGTTCCGCTTCCTTTTGGACGATCGCTTAGAGCAAGTAATTTCTTGGGAAAGGAACCTGGGAGGTACTTTTCTGAAGTTGTCTTTTTTCTACTTTTATTAATTCAGGTAGAGAGTTCTAGGCTGCCAATGACTTTCCATGGGAATTTTGAGAGTTTTTTTTTTTTCTTCTTTTTATGGCTCCCAGTCTTACTCTCGAGAAGTTGAGTGCCATTCTGGTTCTTTTTTTTCTTGAGACTAGGTCTCACCATTTTTGCCTGTGGAACCGCAGGCCCACATTACCCAGGGTACCACAGACCCAAGCAATCCCCAGCCTCAGCTTCCCAGGTAGCTGGGATTACAGGCCCGCACCACCACTCCCAGCTATTTTCTTGGGATTAGGTCTCGCTACGTGCCCCTGGCAGGACTTGAACCAGGATCCCTGGCCCTGGCTGTGGCTTCCTAGGCTGCCACCTTTAGGCATGTGCCACCATACCCAGCCTCATCCTGGTTCTTGACCTTTTTTTTTTTTTGAGATTAGGTCTTGCTATGTTGCCTGGGGTAGTCTTGATCCTGTAAACTCAAGCAATCCCCAGCCTCAGCTACCCAGGTAGCTGGGATTTGTAGGCACCTGCCACTGCGCCCGGCTGCTTTTTTGAGATTAGGTCTCGCTGTGTTGACTGGGGTAGTCTCGAACCCGCAAACTCAAGCGATCCCTTGCCTCCCAGTGCTTGGATTACAGGCGTGCACCACCACACCCAGCTGTTTGGTTCTTGACTTTTGTGACTGCTTTTCATTTTGATTGTTAGGGTTTCTTTCTGTCCCTAGCATTCTAAAATGCTGTCATGGTATGCCTTGGTGAGGGTCCTTTTTAATGTGTTGAGTTGAATTCTTCATGGGCCTTTTCAATTTGGAAATCCATCTTTCATTTAATAATTCCTTGATAACTTCCTCTCCTCCGTTTTCAGTTTTCTCTTTTGGGTCCTTCTGTTAGTTGGGACTGGACACTTTTGATTACTTCTTTGGTTCCCCAGCCCCCCACTCCTTTCTCTCTTTTTGTTCAGCCGCTGGTAGGAGCCTCAGCTCTGTTCCAGCTCTTCTTTGGGACCTGTTTATTTTTGCCCTTATGTTTTTAGTTTCAAGCATTTTTTCCTTATTATCTGAATGTTCCTTTTTTATACTAATTCCTATTTCATGACACAGTTGCCTTTTAAGACTCTCTGGGGGGTATTAATTATAGTTTGCCTCCGCCCTTTTAATGTTTTCCTCTGCCTCTAAATTGTCAAACTTTTGCTGTTTATTGGTCTCTGTCTTTCACATTAAGGTTCTCTGCAAATGCCTAACGTTTCTTGGTAATTTCATATTTGAATGTTAGTCCTTAAAAAGATGATTGAAAGTCTAATGAAGCTGATTGGTGGGATCTGGTGATTGTTATGCTCTTAATGAATGACCAGGCAGCAGATTCAAGTCCCCAGAGAGGAATTGGACAGTCTCCTGTCTGGGGCCCTGTAGGTCTGGCAACCGGTGCTCTGGGATTGCCTGCCAAGCAGGACAGTGGGACAGAGAGAAGCTTGTTCATTATGTCAGATTTCACGCAACACCCCTGTTCTCGGTGAGGTCACCTCTGACCTCATGTGGCCTTGAAGCCTTCCACCCTTCTTGTTTTCAGTCTCACCTGTAGCTTTCTTGTCCTTCCCGCCAATGCTTCAGAAATACCTGGTGCTTCCTTCCTGAGCCTTTCTGGAGTCTTGCAGCACAATGTACCTTGTTTCTCACTCTCCCTCACTCTCCCCTCCCCCCAGGTACTTAGCAGAAAGAGAAAGCTGAACTTTAAAGAAGTAACAACCATTATCTGTTCAGCTTATCAAACTTTTGTTGGCCCAAGTCTGCTCTGTCCTGTCGTTGTCCCCCACCCCCCTCCGTGGGCTTGTGTGCTTGTACCATTTCTGTTCCCTGGCATTCTGAGGTTTCTTGAAGAAAGGAGTGGAGATACATGTGCATGTTCAGACCGCCACTTGTGACCCGAAGTTGGCAGGCGTCAGTCTTCCCAACCGCGCTCTCAATCCCTCGTGCTCCAGTTTCACTTGTACTTTTCTGTTTTCATTTCCTTGCTCATGCCACCTCTCCTTCTGGAGTCTCTACACTCCTCATTTCAGACTATTGAAATTCTACGCATTCTTCCAGGCCCACTTTATATGCCTCATCCAGAGAAGCCTTTAAAAAACTCTCCAGCTGCAAATGGCCATTCCACTGACTAAGTGCCTAAGGTTCTGTTACTGAATTCTTGTGGTTTTGCCACCCTTGTGACATAGCATATACTGCTTTGTGCTATAATTATTTGTACACAGAGTACTTTGCTAGTGGGGTTGTAAACTCCTAAAGGACAGTGTAAGCCTGACTTTGTAAATTTTTTGTTAACAGTAACAACAGAACTGAAGCAGCTAAATACTTCAGGGATCTGCAGAATTTTAGAACTGGAAAAGAATTTGGAGATTTGAATTTCAACTAATTTTATGATTGAATCAAATTCAGTGTGACTTAGTGATCCTAACAAGCTAGGTACAGAACTGGGATAGTAACTTGTGGCCTAGTTCCCAAACTGCTAAATGAAAATATAATATATGCTTAATTAAATATTCTTGTTAGTACAGGGTTAGACAAGAGAGCATTTTTGCTTAATTTTTTTTGAAAATTTATACATATTTATAAAATTTATACATATTTTTAATCTTAGTAGTCAGGTAATTTTGTCATAGGTAATGCCTTTTTTGTTCTCTCTTGATAAATCAGGAACTTAAGTTAGTTAAGTTAGTCTAGGTTTTGTCAAAAATCTGATCAGGACAATAGTTTTTTGTTTCGATGTGTATGTACATCCTTCACATATATCTATTTAACCTTGAAGTTACACTTGAGAAATAGATACTTTATATATCAGAGACCCATGGATTCTAGAAGAGAGAAAATGAGAGCAATATACTGAAAGTGCCCTGATTTCAAGTTTTCAAAAGCAGTGACCTTATTGTGGTGGGGGGTGGATTTTTCAGTGTCTACCCAAGTTAGTTGTGTCTTTTAGTTTTACTGTTTGATAATTTATCAAGGCTTATTATTTGAAACATCTTTAAGGTAAATTTTGTCAAAAATCCATTTTCCTGGGTTGTCTAGCTCTTGGCAGATGGTTCCAGAATGTTGAGATAGCCCCAGAGACCCAGCTCTGAAGGCTTAGATGCTCCAGCAATATCTACTAGAAGAAGACTGAACTGCAGTTGTCTCTTTAGGATTTGTTAAATAACAAGTGGACAGGTCACTAGTCAAAAAAACCAGATGCCATCCTCTCCTCACCCCCTATTTTGCACACTTGAGGGTAGATGGACAGGTACATAAGCAGCTGTCCCCCTCTTGAGGCTTGGTTTTCATCAAGGCTTTCCCTTACAATATGAGGCCAAGTGATGACACGGTCTGCTTCTGGGGTGGGCTTGCAGCTTTCACTGCAGAGTGGCTGCAAGACAGGCGAGGGGGAAATGAACCATACCCGACCGCTAGGCTGATGTGGACTCTGTCTTGTGCCCTTCAGTTCTGGTTTGATCCAGGACGGAAGCTGTGGTCCCCAGCTTTTAGAGTAGGAACCAGTGGTGCTTCTGCCTTTGACTGTTTCTACATTGCCACCTGGCTGCTGTCAGAGGGAACTCCCTGGAGGGCTGAGTCCCCACCGAGGGCTGAGAGGAACTGTCTGTTTCAGGATGGGGAATGTGTGCGCTTCCCTTAAAACTGTAACCCACATTTCCTTTTATGACTTGTTAAGTCAGAGGCAGCTGGAAGGATGCATTACTCACCAGACACACATAGTGGCCTGACTACTGGTGGGGAGTCTGGGCTAAACTGAGAGTGAGTCAGCGCAGAGAATGGAAAAAGTGCATGGTGCAGTGTGGGCTAGGGGTTCTGTGCCAGTGACTACTTCTCTGCATAGTTTTTTCTCTATAAGGAGTTTAGCTGGGGCAGTTGATAAACCCACCGATGCTATGGTGAGTGTTTCGTCTGAGAGGAATGAGCTGGTAGGACAGCACCGCTGTCTTCTATTTTATGGAGTTTTGTCAGGGGGTTTGACAACAAGCTTCACTTGTGTATAATGGAAGTTCATTAGGTGAAAAACAGTCACAGAAATCTCTCAAACTAGATTATTAAAAATGTCTTTTCCATCTTTGTCCAGCAGGGGTCACTGGGGGGCTAACACGAAACGAGAGGAACTTACTGATGATTATGTGCTGGATCAAGACACTTTGCTTTATTTTCACATCTTCTTATTTTCAGTATTGTGTGTACGTGCAGAATGTACATAATAAACATTTATAACAGAAACAAAAGATGTTAAATTGTATTAATAACTGTTGACCTCTTGATTATTTGAACAACAAATTATTCCAACTATTAGGTAAAGCAGCGTTGGTGGTATAGTGGTGAGCATAGCTGCCTTCCAAATATTAGGTGAAGAAAGGAAACTAAGGCTGAGATGGAAGGTTTTATGAAAAAAGCAACTAAGTGGAAGGAGACAGGGAGGGAAAACTGCTGATCAAGCATCTGATATGTATCTACATATTTTACATATATCCCCTACATAATTTTGACAACCTTGACAAATAGTATTTTTGGATACATTATACACAGCAGTTGAATATTTCCCAAAGTTGGGAAATATTCATGGCTTCCCCAGGATACATGCTTATGAAGTGATACTCTCAGGGGAGACCTTGTCAGGCATATTTCATTTCGCTTAGTCCTTGGACCTGGCAAGAAGTCGTGAGAGCAGAGGTTTTATCAGAAGATAGCAGAGCTTGGTATTGGGCTCCTGAGAAAGTCAAAATGATGCTTGTGCTGTGTGTTAGGGTTTGGAACAGGCTCCAAGTTTCCACAGGTGGAAGGAAACTGACTTTGTGTTTAAGGTGGCAAATTCTTCCTCTTTTTCATTTATGGCTGCTGCTGGGATCTGGAAAACTGTCTCAAAGAGCTCTAAAATTAGCTCTCTGTGTGCAAAGCTTGGTTTCCATGGAAAAGTAGTTTGAGCTGGTCTCCCTAACCAGCTTCTTATCTTGGCCTGGACCTTTCTGAGCCTTGGTTGAATGTGGCCACACATCTGCCAGCCTCCAGGTCACCACATTGTGAAAGTCGGGTGGAGTTAACCAGGAAAAATTCAGTGTAAGTCTGCTTTACCACAGGTTCACAGAAACCAGATTGTGATATGTGGATAGGGGAAGGAGAGGCCTTTCAGGGAACATGGAGGAAGTACTGTCAAGACAGAGTGTTTAGACTTAATTTGCTGATAGCAGGGAATTGAAAGTTTTAGAATGAAATTACAATTACAACATTGAGCATCAAAGATGTACCAGTCATTATGCATGCTTCAAGAACTCAGGTAGGCAAATTAGATTAGCTAATTAAGGTGATAGATTAGTAATTTATCAGTTTACCAAGGTTTTGTACAGTCTGAGCAGTATTTGGGTGTTTGTTTGCTGTTCTTTCAAATGATATTAGCAGTCAGTAGTTACTGTGCACCCAGGCCAGGAACTGTCTAAACATCTTAAATGCATTAACTCATTTCATCCTTACTACCACTGGTAAGAGATATGCTATCATTATCATCTCTACAGGCAGGCATGTCAAGGTTCCATGAAGTTAATTTAGTGACTTGCCCAAAGTTGCTAAAATGGCACAGGTATATAGTGGAGTCTGGATTCACATCCAGACAATCTGACTTTGGACTGTGCTTATAGCTGTCAAGCTGCTGTAATGCTCATGGCATCTAGGTTACTGAGCAAGAAATTTAGGATTTTTTTTTTTTTTTTTTAAGACTAGGTCTCACTATGTTGCCCGGGGTAGTCCCTATCCCGTGGACTCAAGTGATCCCCAGCCTCAGCCTCCCAGGTAGCTGGGATTACAGGCACCTGCCACCGTGCCTGACTGCTTTTTCAAGACCAGGTCTTGCTATGTTGCCCGGGTAGTCTCGAACCCATGAACTCAAGTGATCCCAGGCCTCTTGCCTCCCAGAGCTTGGATTACAGGAGCATGCCACCACGCCCGGTGTAGGAGGTTTTTCTATCTTTATTGTATTCAGTGACATTTATTGTATTCAGTGACATTTGCGTATGTAGGATATTCTTTGTAGGCATTCTGGCTTTTGCTTTTTTATTGTTGTCTTAGTTCATGTTGCTGAATCTTGGAGGTAAGAGTCCACCTGCTGCCTCGCTATAGTCAGTGCTTCTGTTCTCGTGGGGGAGGACAGGTGTGGAGAGCACAGGGCCAGACTCTGATGTCTGGGTCCCACTATCCCCAGGGGCCCACGGTTTCCAGTCCTATCAGTTAGATGCTAGTCTCTCGATGAAACTTAATCTCAGGTGGATTTGTTTGGGGGGAGAATTCTCTGTAAGCATGATTTTTCGAGATTTCAGCCTTTTTGTTCTGCTGGGTGGGTCTTAAACCTTCGTCCATACCTGCTGAAGTTATGGTTCTTGTGAATGTCAGTTGTTCTGCAACCAAGTGAAACTGGCAGTTTGAGTGAAATACACAGCCTCCTCTTCACAGTCTTGCTTTAATCTCATTGGTAGATATAAGGTGATTCCTGGGTGTTGGCTTGTTTTGAGATTTCTAGGGTGACTGTCATAGGTTCTTTTGAGTGAAGTAATCTTAAAGGGTAGGTCTAAAATCTTAATGAAGTTCAGTCTTTCTTTTGCAAGGCTTCTTTGATGGCTTTGTGTTCTGCCCACTGGCTGTTAGCAAGGGGATTTAGGGATTGGGGTGCAAATATGACTTTAAGTGGCCCACTTTTTAGTATACTAAATGAACTAAAAAGAAAGCTAGTCACTCCTCCTACCAGCCTCTAACCACTTCCTGTGACAACACGCAGATCCATCTTAGCTTTGCTAAATGACAATTTGTATTTTCACAAAGGCGGTTCCCTTCCCGTCCTTTCTCCCCCCACAAACTGGACACAAACCTTTTCTCTGTCATGTGTAGCAAACCCATATATCTAAGTTACAGCAGTCCATCTCAGAAAACTTTGCTGAAAGTAAATTACTTTGGTTAGTTTTCGTTGTCTTTTCTATTAATACAGCTCAGATTCTATCCTGGTATTTTTCTTCTTTTTTTTTTTGAGACTAGGTCTCGCTTTGTTTCCTGGGAACTGCAGTCTCACATTGCCTGGGGTACCACAGACTCAAGTGATCCCCATCCTCAGCTTCCCAGGTAGCTGGGATTACAAGCATGTGCCACCATGCCCAGCTATTTTTTTTTGACACTAGGTCTCGCTATGTTGCCCCGGGCAGGTCTCGAACCGCAGACTCAGGTGATTCTTAGCCTTGGCCTTGCATAGGCTGCGATTAAAGGCATGTGCCACCGTGTCTGGCCTTTATCCTGGTATTTCAGTGCTTAGTATTTTTCTCCTTCACATTTCCTAGGTATTTTTGAATAGCATGAGCATGTTAATAAGATTTTTTTTTTTACTATGACACTTTCACAATGATGTTGGGTAGCAGTATAGCAGTAATAAGGCAAAGAAGTGGATTTCACTGTAGGAAATCAATATGGTGAAGAGAATATAAGATTGTAAGAAGACAGCTCTGTGAGGTGATGCAAACAGCACTAGCACTGGGATGTTTTGTGTGGAAGCTGTGATTCTTCCCTTTTGGCCAGGTAGAGCTGTTTTTGTTTTTTATTTGTTTTACAGTGTATCATTTTAAAAAATAACATGCAATAGAATTGACTTGCTTCCGGTTACAGTAGATCTGTTTATAGGCTAAGTCTTGCAAAAAAGGATCCCAACCATATAGCTATCTAAAATTGTTCAAGTTAGCATACTTATTTAGTGAGGACTTTTTAGCAAAGGGAGGTATATGATAAAATACATTGATTTGAAGTCAGACAGAATAAAAGTCCAGATGTCAGATCATCCTCTTTGTGACTTTGGGGCAAAATAATTTGAATGTTCTGAACCTCAAGTTCTTGATTTTTAGGGGATATTGCAGAGATCAGTTTGAAGTAGCAGATGGGAATGTGCTTGCAAATAGCTGCTCATCAGTATTCCCTTCCCTTTCAAGCAAGTTCACCTTTGTTCACCACAGCCCAGGAGCTTCTCCACAGATGTAGGTTGTCATGATCTTTGTGTCCACTGCATCTGGCATGATGCTCTTTCTTCCCAAGTTGAAGGAATAAATAAAACACTCTGCTTCACGAGAGACCTGCTCCAGAGAGAGCTCCAGCTTTGTCTCCACTGGATCGCACCATCAGTTTTCCCTCTCCAGTACACATTTCGTTCAGCAAACACTGTCACATTTCACATGTCAAGAAAAATTCCCCTTTGACCCTACATCCTTTTCTCTGCTCCCATGGACACCAGCATTCCCTGAAGGAGTGGCTGTACTTATCTTTCCTGATTCCTCTCCTCCCGTTTTCTTTTGAATCTTTTTGGTCGGAACTTACCCTGTTTCAGTCATCAGCGAGCTCACTCTTCAGATGTCACTTTCCAGTCTTTGTCATGATACAGTAATAGCTTTGACATGGTTAATTATCACTTTTCCTCTTTTTCAGTCTCTTTCAGTGGTTCTCTCCTTTCCCCACCTTGCCTTAGAGCATCTCCGAGGCTTGGTATTTTGCTTAATCTCTTCTCTCTATTTATTCCTTAAGTAAATGGTTTTCTCATTTTATAACTCTAGGTCTCCTGAAATCTAGCTTCATATATTCAACTACATATTCAAAGTTTTGCTAGTAATGTCTCCAAGGCATTTCAGCCCGTTTGTATTCATCTATGATAAAGAGACAAAAATATACCATGGGGAAAAGATGGTCTCTTCAATGAATAGTGTTGGGAAAACTTGATGTGAAAAAGAATGAAAAAAGGGAAAAAAAGAATGAAACTAGACTACTGTCTTACACCACACACAAAAATGAACTTAAAGTGAATTAAATATGTAAGTATAAGACTTAAAACCATAACCCTTCTAGGAAAAAATACAAGCTGTAAAACTACTTGACATGGGTCTGGGTGCTGAGTTCTTGAAAATGACTCCAAACTTAACGTATTCAAAGGGGAATTCCTACTCACCCCCAAAGCCAAATCCCACAAATACTAAGAAACCCAAAACCCTCTGGTTCTCTGGCAGTCTTTCCCATCTGAGGAAATAGCAATTCTCTTTTTTCAGTTTCCCAGGCCAAAAACCTTAGTAGCTGTTCCTTCCCTCCTTGTCCCACACTAGTCTGTCAGTAAGTTCTAAATGACTCTTCAATCATAATTTATCCAGCATATGACCATGCATCTCAGATACATAACATAGTCCCACCCGTCATTTTTTAGTCACCAGTTTTCACTGAGATTATTGTCATGGCATCAGAACTAGTTTCCCCGCTCCCATTCTTGCTTCTCTAGGCCATTCTCAGCTATAGCTGCTAGAGCAATCCTGTGCAACCCAAGTTAACGCATGTCATCCTCTCACATGAAACTCTCCAGAGGTTTCCAGACCTTAGAATAAAGCGCTAGTCTTTACACATGGCCCATGCAACCTTAGGTGATCTGAGCCACCCGCCCCCCCCCCACACCTCCCACCTTCATCTTTGCATCTTCCCTTTCTCTTTTTCAGTTCCAGCCATTTCCCTTTCCTTGATGTTTACCTGAACAGTCAGCCCACAGCACACTTCTGCCTCAGAGACTTTGCCCCTGCTCTTTTCTTTGGTGTGTCTGTAGACAGACAGGCAGCTTGTTTGCTCAGATTCTCTAGGTCTCTGCTTAAATGTCACCTTATTAGAGAAGCCATCCCTCACTATCCTATTCATAAAACTTCTCCCACTGGCCCCTTTCTTCATCTTGTTTAGTGTTCTCTATAGCATTTGTGTGACAAAACATTTACTTGATTCTGTTTCTTTTTTGTCTCCCCCCCCCACTAGTCTGCAAACCCTGTGAGAGCAAAGTCTTTTGTTCACTACTGTTTCCACAGTACCTCAGACAGACCTGGCACGTAGTGTACAGTAAATGTTTATGAATGAAATGTAGGTCAGCACAAAATTGTTGGTGCTCTCGACACCAAACTAAACAGTCATGTTGTGCTAGTTCCCCATCAAGGATCCTTTATTATCTTTCTAGCTACTAGACTATTCGAATCTAAAACTGTGCCCTTTTATTAAAAAAAAAA
>PVHY01016668.1:0-10176 GCA_004024945.1 Uropsilus gracilis
AAGAAGGATAGCTTTGCAGGGTAGAGTATTCTTGGCTGGCACATTTTTTCTTGGAGTTTTTTGTAGATGTGACTCCATTCTCTCCTTGCCTGGAGTGTCTCTTCAGAAAAATCTGAGGTCAGTCTAATGGATTTTCCTTTGTAGGTTGTCTGTTTCTTTTCTCTAGCCATTCTCATTATTTTTTCCTTATCTTGGGTTCGAGAAAGTTTTACGATGATGTGTCTTGCTGTGTCTAATCAGAAATTGAAAGTGAAGACAAGCACTCACTTAGAAATCTTATCCTGCAGCAGTAACTCTAGAACCATCTCCCCACATATCACAGTCTGTATAATGTAGACTTAGGGGTTCCCTGGAACCCCTAAACTTTCATGTTCTAAAAGAGTTCTGTCACCCACCGCATAAAGACAAAGTATTCTCTAAATGGGGAGAAAAAATAATACTCTCTGGGTTCTTTCCACCATCCCCAGCCTTTTCACTATAATTTTAAACCAAAACAAGACTGTCAGATGCAGACTAATTTATTACTAAACAAAGTAATTTCCTATTTACCACACACACACACACACACACACACACACATATATATATGTATGTATGTGTGTGTGTAAAACTCCAATTACTTCAACATTGTCCAAAACCTTTCTCAATATTGCCGAAAGTCTTTTCCCCAGACTGTCCAAAAACCCTCAGTCTCTCAGTGTTGATTATCTCACCAACATCCTGTCTATCAGAGTTTATCTCCACATGCTCAAAGACATTTTCCTTTGGTGTGCTCCTTTGGCATGCTCCAACTCTTCCAGGCTGTCTTTTCCTTGTCCTCCTCCAGGTAGTAAAAAGGAACTTCATAGTACAGGAACCTGTAAAGTTCATTTTCTTCTCAGGCCTGGCTTTCACATGGCCTGTCCCAGACACAAGTCCAACTCCGTAAGACAAACTCCATACAGAGTTCAAATCTCCAAACTCCTTAACTTCCTTTAACATGCATGCTACTATCCTGGACCAGCCAAAAGCTGCAGGCTGCAGACCTTGGCCACATGGCCAAGCTCACGTGGCTCACAACTTCATCCTCCAACGTCCCTGACCAAAATGGCTCATTCTCTCTTTGTTTCAACTCCCTATATATACACCTTTCTTTCCTAAGTCTTCCCCTCAAGACAACTCTTGGTGGGGAGAGGAAGTCTTGTTAGGCAGGCATGCTAATCAAAGTCCTACCTTCAGTTCTCAGTAAATTTGCAATTCCATGTACATTTCAACTGTTTATGATACCCAGGGGGGTAGGGGCCCCCATATCAATGGTATTGATGCACATTAACAGAGACAAGAAGAAAGGATAAAATTTCTTAATGAAACAGTCAAAGTTACTCACTCTAGGGCTGGCTCAAAGTGGGACTGCTGGTATATATATATATATATATACCAGCAGTCCCACTTTTTATATATATATATATATATGATATAATACTATTCATCAATCAAAAAAAGTAAACTTAGGTTATCAGCAGCAACATGGATAGAGCTAGAGGGAATCATGCTAGTGGAAATAAGCAAAAAAGAAAAAGAGAAATACTGGATGGTTTCATTTATATGAGGGACAAAGGGAAAACAGTCAAAGAAACAAGAAAAAATTTAGAACTAATTTTTAGCAAAATTGAAGCATGGAGCATTTTGGGGTGCAAATTGGGGGTGGTAAGGGCACAAAGACTAAGATGATGGTTCACAGGTAATAAGATGGTGGGAGAACCCTGGGGTAGATAATGGTGTAAACTAAAATAAATGATATAACAATAATAGGAAAAAAGTGGGGCTGCTGAAGCCTGAAAACTTAACACAAGTTGATGTCCCTTTGAGGTAGGAAACCATAGGAAAGGGGCAGAGGGGTAAGGCAGGTCTGGGATGAAAGGAACAAAAGTAAAGTACAAATCAAGATAAATATTGCTGTGGGCTCCCCCATGGGCCTCTCAACTATGCATCTTGATTCTGAAACGAGGTAATAAAAAAAAGGAAGGCTTTCTAACTAAAACTGGGTGAAAAGAAGGGAAGCTTTCTGACTTACACTGAACTCAACTTCTTAACTATAACTCAAATCAACTCAACTGCCTGCTTCTGCCAGACAGACTCAAAGCAATTACCTCCTTCAGGTAAAATACCTTTATGGACCAGTCACCTTTGTTATGTAGATTTAGCCAATAGCCAATTTTCAGCTCCCAGCTCCAAAGACTGCAAAAAAAAAAAAAGTAACTACAGTTTAAACTTTTATACCAGTTTGCCTCAATTTACCCTCTCTAGTATTTTCCACCTTCCCCAGCCTTTTCACTATAATTTCAACCCAGAACAAGACTGTCAGAGTACTAATTACTAAACAAAGCAATTTCTTACTTACCACAAAAAAAACTTATAAAACTCCAACTACTTCCACATTGTCCAAACCCTTTCTCAACACTGTCCAAAGCCTTTTCCCCAGATTGTCCAAAAACTCTCAGTCTCTTAGTCCTGATCATCTCATGAACGTCCAATCAGTCAGAGTACATCTCCATGTGCTTGAAGACATCTTCCTTTGTTGTGCTCCAACTCTTCCATGCTGTCTTCTCCTTGTCCTCCTCCAGGTAGTAAAAAATAGCTCCATAGTACTGGAACCAGCAAAGTTCTTTTTCTTCTCAGACCTAACACACATGGTCTCTCAAAAAATGCCTAAGTCAAACTCAGCAAGGCACACACCCACACGGAATTCACATCTCAAAACTCTTTATCTTTCAACAGGCACACTCAGCTTATGCTTACTAAGAGTCATGAGTTGCTGGGCCCAAGCTCCTCATGGCCTCAAGGCCTGGCCTCCCTCTTTCCTCCCAAAATGGCTGATTCTTTCTCTTTGTTCCATCCTTCTTTATACTTTATATATCCTTATTTCCTGCCAAGAGAACTCCTGGGGAGAGGAAGTCTTGTTAGGCAGGTATGCCAATCAAGGTGTTATCCAGCTCTTAGTAACATTTGCAATTCTAAAGCAAGAGACAATGGCATCCAGAGCTAGGTGCCCCCTATCATTTCAATGAACAGCACTGCACCTATGGGGTCCCAGTTTCAATTTCAGGTTTTTCTCCAAGTTCCCCAAGTCCCTGGTGGAAGTCCAAAGCCCCAAGGAAGCATGAGTTTTTTTTCCTTTCACACTTCACATTGCTCCATATGTCTCTCATTCAGTTCCTCCTATCCAAGTCTTCCATAACTTCCTCTCCAAGTTCAGCTCCACCCTTATTAGGTGCAGCAGGGAACAGTGACCCTCTCCATTTTATGGAGATTCCTCTCTATAATATAACTATTCAACTGAATGACAACAGAGGGTGTAGGATGAACTGAACTGGGAACACTGGAGCCTGATCCCCCCTCACTAACATTCTGGAAAAGGCACCTTGACTGGTGAGATCACCCATCAAGTGTGAGCAACTTATTTGCATTCAAATCAATATGAGAAAAGTCAAAATAAATATCACCCAATTTAAAATATACATAGAGTCCTTAAATGTAATGTTAGAAAATGCAAATATAATTGCACCAAATAGCTATCTATCACGAAGTCAGGTATATGAGACTTTAAAGCATCAGTAATTATGCTATTAGCATACATCACAGCATCTGACTAATGCACATGCATTGTTGAACAAATTTTGTGGGTAATGAAGCTTATAGGTGATAGTTGAGAGATTTGAGGAATTGGGGCTGGGGGGAGGCAATAAAAGGGCAGTCAGTATTTTGGGCACAGAGGTAGATGAGAAGGAGAAAAAGAATAAAGAGTAAAAGGAGTGAAAAAAGAGAGCTATAATTTTCAAGGAAGACAGGATATGTCCTTTTATCATTTTCTTGCCATTTTCTTATAGTCATATCCTGAATGCTCTGCAACATTCTAGCATTTAATATGTTCTCAGTAAATATTTTCTCAACAAATGAATTAAAAGTAAATGAGGAGCAGATCACAAATCAGGAAACATTCCAATCATGTAGAATACAAATTAAAACAACACACTTTGAATGAGTGCTTCCCCCCAAACCTAATCTATAAAACCCCTAGAGGCAAACATTCTGGCAGCTACATTTGCTCCAAACAAGAGAAAACAAACAAGCCCCAACACCTATTTTTCCCCTTGGAATCATGTCTCTTCCACATTCTTCCAGGACTATGAAAATCATCCTACTTCTGAAGTTATAGATGCTAATTCCCCCCAGGGTCCAGAGTCTACATTTGTGCCTGGGCAGCAACAACCTCCCTGGTCTGAATTCAAATGCAATATGAGAACTCCTCAGCTCATTGATGGGATTCAGTGGAAGATGACCATTGAGTGAGTGAGCAAGATTCTTGAGTTTGAATTTAGAATGTTTATTTATTTTCATTATTGCTATTTACTTTTACAATTAAATGGAGACAGACTCTGAATCTATAGAATGTTAACAAAAGAAATAAGGAAGAAAAGAGTGAAGGGCGGGAAGGAGGGAGGGAGGAAGGAGAAAAGGAGAGAGGGGGAGAGGGAGGAAAATGGGGAGAGAAAGAAGGGAGGGGAGAAATCACATACTGATGTGGATGTCCATTAGAGAATTTAAACACTAACACATAAATACTTAGAATGTTATGTAATGAGTGCTCTCAGGAAGATAAAACAAGGTGGAGAAAATGGGGATATATTTTGTCAGTTGTGGTGGCCAGGGAAAGCTTGCACTCAGGGTTCTCACTTTGGGGAGCACCAGGAACCCCTATAGTTCTGATGATATTTCCTTTTAAAATGGAAGAAAAAGGGACTGAGCTACTCATACATCACAAAGTCAGTTCCTTCTTCTCAGTTCACCAAAATCAAATGAATAAACTCAGCATCCATTAAGGAAAAACCAGGGGTGGAAGATGAAAGGAGTGTTACACAAATTTATGTCCCTCTGCATGGCAGAGACCAACCTGAGCAGAAAGGAAATGTTCTGTTATCACAAATGACTAAATGAGAAGAATGGTGTGAAGCACGCAGCAGGGTGGCTGACCCATAGCAGGCACAGAGATAACAGTTGTTACTGAGTGTGCAATGTGTTCAGACACCCCTGAGCATTGGGCATTTTCTCACTTTAACTTCACCATAACCCTAGGAGACAGGCATGA
The DNA here is from genome assembly GCA_004024945.1 of Uropsilus gracilis. Lineage (NCBI taxonomy): Eukaryota > Metazoa > Chordata > Mammalia > Eulipotyphla > Talpidae > Uropsilus > Uropsilus gracilis. Next base: position 5,126 of record PVHY01016668.1, read on the forward strand.
TTATTAGGTTGAGCCAATTGAAACTGCCAATATTTTATTGTTTAATTTAATTTCCTCCTCTCTTGATAGATTGGAAAATAATTTTGGTTATTATTGTTGTATTTGCTGTCAATGCAATGCTATCAAATTTTTAACTCATGGAGTCCATCAAAAAATCAATATAAATCAGGTACAGCAGTTTCTTCTTCCTCTAATGGAGCTGAATTGCATTGGTCATCCTCTCTATCCTACAGCAACAATCCTCTTTGTTCCCTGAAGCATGTTCCAAAATACTGGTTGGAGGGGGGGGCATGCTAGCAGCTTGTTAAAGGCTCATCCTGGACCCCACTTTCATCAATAGTTTCATCAGTAAGTCGGTTGAAGATTTAGCACACTGAGCAAATATGCAGATTGCATACTGCCAACAGAGCTAAACGATCAAAAATCTAATTTAGAGATTTCATTAAAGAAAACAAATCCAATTAGATTATATACAAGAGAAATAAACTTACGCATTCTTTCACTCAAAAATTATTTATTGGATATATAGCATCTTCCCGGCACTGTGCTAGATGCTGGTGATTCAGAGATGAACAAAGGAGATAGGGAAACTTCAGTTGCTCTGATGAGCTTATAGTCTGGGTGAGGAGACCAACCAGAAACAAATTTATCCCAGGAAGTTAATTACCAACTATGGTAAACTCTATTGCAGTAGGATGAAGTTGGGTGTAGGCAGGGGAGAGGAAGTCTAGAACTTTGGGGTTTTATGCTTAGGATGATCGCATTACAAGGAGGGAGGTATGAGGGAGGGAGTAAAACTTTCCTGGTCAAGACAATATCTGTTGCCAGGTTCATGAGCTGGGAATGACCAGGGTGAGTAAAAGAAATGGCAGACCAGAAGGAGAGCAGTGGAAGAGTGAAGAGAGTAGCAAGAAACAAGATGTAAGCAAGGACCAGGTTGCACAGGGACTTTGTAGGAAAAATGAGTTTTATTTCCTGTAACTAAATGTGCACTCATCTTCCCAGATGAAAGAATTATCTGCTTAAATAGTAGATGAGGAAGAGCAGGATAGAGGATGACCTCCCTTCATGGCAGTGATCTAATTGTGCCACAAGTCCTCACAGTCAAGTGGGCGATATCTATGGAGGGTGTGGCAGGGTGCATGCACCCTACAGCTGTGTTATGCCTTTAAGGAAGATGAGCACCTTTGTTCTTCTGGGAAAAGCAAAGGACAGCGGCAGTTTGTATTCAGAGTAGAGCATCCTACTTTTATTTTATTTTTAAGTGTAATTTTTGTATTTATTTATTTATTTAATTTTTACATCATTGGTACCCCAGGATTCTCCCACCACCTTATCACCCTTGCACCACAATCTCAATCTTCTGTGTCCATCCCAACCCTGATTTCCCCCTTCCCCTCTCTTGTTATATGTTTCAGTTCTGCTGAGTTTTCAATTTTTCTTGTCCTTTTGTTTGTTTTCCCTATATCCCTCATATAAGTGAGATCATTCAGCATTTCTCTTTTTCTTTCTGGCTTATTTCTGTCAGTATGATTCCTTCTAGTTCCCTCCATGTTGCTGCGAATAACATACATTTGTCTTTTTTGATGGATGAATAATATTCCATCATGTACATATACTACCAATTTCTGATTCATTCATCTATTTTGGGGCATTTGAGTTGTTTCCATATCCTGGCTAACTGCAAACAGTGCTGCACTAAACATTTGAGTACGGATGTCCTTTTGAATTTATGTTTTGGTGTCCTTTGTGTAGGTACCCAGAAGTGGAATTGTTGGATCAAATGACAGTTCCATTTTCAGTAGTTTAAGGATCTTCCACACAACTTTCCATAGTGGCTGAACCAGATTGTATTCCCACCAGTCATGTAAAGTTGTTCCTTTCTCTCCACATTCAATGTGCCAGCATTTGTTGTTGCCACCATCCTATTTTTAAAATGGTGCTAATGGATGGCAGCACATCTAGAAGATGGAAAGTAGAACACTGCAGGTCTGTCAATAATACTGAGTATAGAGTCACTGAGGAAAATGTGACTTTGTAGACTGAATAAAGGGGAAATGGAGACAATGCTGGGAGCATGTATGTAAAACCATCATCTCACTGACTCTGTCCAGCCACTCTATGAGACATGAACATTATCCTCACTTTATTTTTTCACATAAGAAATCTGACACTTAGGATGACTCCTGAATTAGGAACTCATAACTTACTAGTGAGAAGGTGGGATTAGAACTCAAGACCAAACTGGTTTTCTTTTACTCATATCATTACCTTCAGGTGAAAGGGAGTCATTTACTTGCCATTAATCTAAACGACAGAGAAAAGTAGAAATTACAGAGATGCAGAACTGCTCGTTAGAAAAACAGGACTCTTAAGAACATGGGTTCTGTGTAATAGTGCAGTCAAAGAGCTTCATCACACTAAATACTTGATCTGAGACTCCAGCAAATTTGGCTCCCACAGGCAGGAGGCTGCACTTGAGGTGTAAGGGCCCTTTTTTCATTAACAGAATTCTGTGCTTGCACCTCTAAGACAGTTTCCATCTATGCAGACCTACTGCCTGCTCAAAATACTAGGGGAGACCTGGAGATGGCTGAAGTGGAATAGAAGAGTTCAGAACTAAACCGACATGTGTCTGGTCAATTGACTTTTAGTAAGAGCTCCTAAGAAAGAGAATGTCTGCTCTACTTCCTACCTTTTTGCTGGCCAGCTTGAGGGTATCCACTTTCCACTGCTCCACCCCTCACAGCCCTGTCAAAATCTTCTAGGCCAAAATGGAACAAGTCCATGAGCTCCAGTTTGACTACTGGCTCTTCTCCTCTCTTGGATAGAGTCAAATCTCAAGTAGCTGGCTCAGGAACAGCGCACAGCCATCTTTTAGATCAGACTCAAAGTCATTGCACAGATACAGCTGGCCCAGAAACATGACTGATATTATTTTGGATCTAACCTACAGGGTAGGGGGAGGGAAAGAGGTCAAGAGAGTGATATTTTCCTCTCATCTCGAAGAGATCATCATCTAAAATGTCAGGGGAAAACATCCCTACCTATAGATTGACCATCCCTTCTACAGGTTATTTATGTTCACAGCACATGGTACATTAGCAAGGACATGTCTACAACACATTCTACACATGATCAAGCACATATGCAGGATCACAGCATGTGACTCACAACATACACATGCAGACCTTTTGTACACACTCCAAAGTCATCACCTCCTATACAATCACACACATTAGTAGGACATGCACTTTCAAATTTCCCTGTGTACATAGGCATACAGGGCATGCAAATACTGTGGAACATGCATATTCATAAGCATGAGTGCACATCTACACTGGCCATGGCCATTGAAAATCTTCCCCAGCCTGTACAATTTTTTCTTGAGATTCAGAGTCAAAAGGGCCTCATCACTACTCCCTCAACCACCTTCAAATGGGAACAGATGGGGAAACTGCCTGTGCCTATCAGGGGAAACATGTGCTCCCTGCCTTCACACAGGCACAGCTATAAATAAATGTAACTTCACATTCTCTGGTCTCCTGGGGCTGGGGATTAGTTAGGAGCATGGGTTGGTAATCTCTAGATAAACAATTGCTCACATTTCCCAAAGTGAAAAACAGGTGATGTTGGCCAGTTGGAAAAGTATGAAAAGGCTTCCATGGTTGCCTTGAACAAAATAAGCTCTTCAAATACCCTTCAGCAGTAGAGCAGGAGATAAGAAGTAAATGGAAGGCTACTAATCTGTCTTCTTTCATAAGAATAATGTCTTTTTAAAAACATTTTTCATTTCACAGAAAATACTAATGGAATTATAAACCAGTTTATCAGCTCATAGAAGGGAAGAGAAATGAAGTTGTAGCTACAGAGATTCCAGTTTTAAGATATGATCCCCCTCCCCTTCCCACTCCAAGTCTTAGCTTCCCCATCTGTGGAGTGAGTGAACTTGTATGAGAAGTTGCCTGGCTCTAGCCCAGATTTAATGATCTATGTGGGTTAATTTCATTTCACAAATAAGTGTAAAACGGAACTAGATTCAAATTCTAGCTTGGCTGCTTATTGGATGATTTAAAATTAAACAGTCACTTTTACCAGCCTTCAGATATCTCTTCTATAAAACAAAGAATTAACATACAACTATATAAATATTGGAGAATTCAATGAAATTGCTGGAGAACACAATGAAATTATTGGGGAATTTAATGAATTCAATGATTTTTGAGAATTGTTTAGAAAACATAATGAATACATTAGTTTTGAGTTTACTTGGGGAAGGATACTGACTCATCTTCCACATTTAAAAAAAATTATAAATTATGGAGAATGGATGAATGCAAAATAAAACATGAGACATGGAAAGATTTCTTCTACAACAGCAAGTTTAGAATCTTACTATAAAATTAATATCATGCACCCACTATTTTTGTTTTCATCTTTTTGTAGGGACCCTATCCAGCATCTACATGTGTATTATAATTTTTTTAAGGGAACCAGGTAGCTTTTTCTTGAAAGTCAATGAATATACTGGACTATGATTCTTGAGGTTAGAGAAATAGATCTGATTTGGATATTTCCAGAGAGTCATCAGTAGGAATCCTGCATTACTTTTTTGTCATTTTTACAAAATGGGTGCCGCTAATTTATTAATGTTCCACTTCTTAGGGTTGTTGTGAGGATCAAATAGGACAACCGAAGTAAAAATTCTCTGACAACTTAGAAGAAAGGGACCAATTGTTCAAAAACAACAAACCACTCAAACACATCCAAGATGAAACTGACAATCTGAATAGTCCTACAACCATTAAAGAAATTGAAAGTAAAATTTAAAACTATAGCTGGGCACGGTGGCTCGTGCTTGTAAGCTTCAGCCTATGAAGCGGCCGGGGCTAGGGATCGTGGTTCGAGTCCCGCCTGGGGCCCGTAGCGAGACCTAGTTCCAAAAAATATAGCTGGGTGTGGTGGCGCATGCCTGTCATCCCAGCTACCTGGGAAGCTGAGGCTGGGGATTGCTTGAGTCTGTGGTACCCTGGGCAACGAGAGCCTGTGGT
>PVHY01016668.1:10276-33254 GCA_004024945.1 Uropsilus gracilis
AAAAAAAAAAAAAAAAAAAAAAAAAAAAAAAAAAAAAAAAAAAAAAAAAAAAAAAAAAAACTATAAAAACAAATATGCAGGGCCAGATGGTTTCATCAGAAAATTCTATCAAACATTTAAGTATTAATTAACATCAATTTCTGCACAATATCACCCAAAATATAGAAGAAAAAGGAATTTTATTCAACTCATTTTGTGAGAATAGTATTATTCTGATGTCAAAACCATACAAAAAACAGCATGAAAAAGTAAAGGTCAATATTGCTTATGAATAAAAATCCTCAAAAAAATATTAGTAAAAGCAATAATGTCTAAAATAATTTTATATACCATAAAGAAAAGATATTTATTATAGGGATGCAAGTAGTTTGTAAATCAAGCTATGTAAACTTTTATATCAATAAGCTAAAGAAAAATACCACGATCATATCAATTGATGAAGAAAAAAAAACTCGACAGAACCCAACAACAATTTATGATAAAAATTCTCAGAAAATTAGGAATTGAGAAAATTTATATCAATCCCATAAAAATAAATACAAAAGTCAAATTGATGTTATCATATTTAGCAGTGTAAGAGAAGGTTTCTTACTAAGGTTGGGAACTAGACAATAAAACTTGCTCTCATAATCCTTATTCATGTAGTGATCGAGTTTTTAGCTATAATAATAAGGTAAGAAAAATAAATTCCATATACATAGGAAATGAAGAAATGAAACTATCTCTTTTTATAGATGAAATGACTGCAGAAGATTCCAAGGAATCTAAAACAAACTAAAAAAAAAAAAATCTCCTGGAAGTAATAAGTGACCTCAGCAAAGTTGTATAATACAAGTTCAACTCACAGAAAGTCAATTGCATGGGAACAATGAACATAATAGAGACCAAAAGTAAAAACAGCCTCATTTTTCAAAGAAAGCAATATGTGTATGGGTGCACTCAGCAAAACATGTATAGGTACTGATGCTGAAACACTAAAAATGTTAATACAAGAAATCAAAGAACCAAATAAATGAAGAGACAAGCTAATATATATGTATTAAAAGATTTAGCATAAACTGCCTTCTTAAGTAGGTTGTGCATCAGTCTTAAAAAATACGTAGCATAGTGAAGGTGGTAGTTATTTCAAAACTGCTCTACAGATACAAAGAAATTAACCAAAATCCTAGTTAGCCTTTTTTTCCCTATGTAAATACACAACTCATTTATATGAAATAACACAGTCCTGGAATAAATTTAAAAACTCTTGATAAAGTAGAAAAACAATTGTGGTTTCACTCTATGCAATGTTAAAGCTCACTCTGGGCCTACAGTAATTAAAATAGTGTGGACTTTTTTAGAGGAAAAGACACATAGATTAATGAAAGGAATAGTGAACCTAGAAATAGGCTATACAAAAACTTCTAACAGTATTGTGGTGAAGATGTAAAAATCTAGATAGGAAAGACAGCCTTTTCAACAACTTGTGTTGAAGCAATTGTACACAATAGAGAAAATTAATTTGTATCTCATACCTTATTAAAAAAAACAAAATAAAACACAGATTTAAATGTAAAGTGTAAACCTATAACATTTTTACAATAAACATAGTAGGAAATCTCTGGGACTTGGGATAAGGCAAAGAGAGCTCAGACTTGTCCCCAAAAGCATACTCCATAAATGGAAAAAAAGAATAAACTGGATATTTAACTAAAATTTTTAATTTTTACTATGTGAAGTCACTTGTGAAGAGGATAAAAAGGTAAACTACACAGAATAGAAGAAAATATTTACAAACCATAAATAAGGCACAACACATTATCTAGAATATATATAGAACTCTCAAAATAAGACTTTAAGAAACTACATTATCCAGTTAGAAAATAGACAAAATACATGAACAGATATTTCATTAAAGAGAATACACTGATGGAAAATAAATATATAAAGGACCTCAATATTATTAGTCATGTTAAAGTCAAAGTGAGATACAGCAACACATCTATCAGAATACCTAAAATTAAAAATTGTGAAAATATTAAATGCTGGTGAGGATGCAAAGAAATTGCATTATTCCTACAATGCTGAAAGGAATAGAAAAAAAGTTTTGCAGATTATTATAAAATAAAAAGAGAATTACAATGTCATTCAGAAATGTTACTACCATATTTTGCCAGAAGAAAGAAAATTGACATTCCCACAAATGTTTATAGCAAAAAGTTGAAAACAGTCTGAATATACTTCCACATGTGAATAGTTAAACAAACTAGTATATATGTGTGTGTGTGCGTGTATAGACAATGAAATATTACTTAGCAATGAAAAATGAATGAAATGTTGATACATGAAGTTGTCTAAATCAATTTCCAGGCAATTATGCTATGCTAAAAATAAAACTTCAAAAGATTGCATACAGTATGGTTCCATTTATATAAACTCTTGAAATGACACTATTTTAAAAACAAATGCTAGATGACTGATCATCAGAAGTTAGGGTGCAGGATGAGCATGGGAGGTATTGGATGAAGTCATAAGAGAGAAAAATGAAGGATCCTCAGGTATTGGAACTGTTAATTATCTTGGCAATTATCTTGATAGATATATAAATCCACAGAGGTAATAATATTGTTGAACACATTTAAACACACAAAGGTGAATGTAAATAGAACTGGTAAAGGTCTGAATGAGATCAGTGGATTGTATTTTATAGGAATTTCCCAGTTCTGATATTACACAGTATTTTTCAAAGTATGACCATTGATGAAAATGACAGATTATAACAAGAGCTCTCTGGTTTATTTTTTATAACTGTGTGGAGTATGGGCGCAGGTTGAAAGATAAGCCTTAAGATAAAAAAAAAACAAAACACTTTTTATCTGTCTCGCCCACTCTGGTACACTAGAGGTTGGTCAACAGCATGTCTCTCATGATACAGCTTCCTAACCTCTTTGGAATGTTCCAAGAGACATATGACCAATGGATAATGACAGTCCATTCCCTCTCCCCACCCCATCCACACACACGTAGATTCTCCTGTTATCACCTGTATCTCTGCTGTATGCCACATACACTTTTGGAATCAATTTCTCTTTCCTTACTAGATCATTGTGACTATTCCCTTGCCAAGATATATGCAGATATTCTTAATTGCATAAAATTGGACCAGATCAGAACATGCTCTGTGGTCCCCAGTCTGTGAGTTGATTTCTCTCCAATTGTTGTCAATCTCTTCCATCTTATTCTTCTTTTCCACACGGGACTCCTGACACAACTGTACAGAAATCTACAACTAACTCAATAAACATTTTCATTCTGAAAAAAAAAAAAAGAATTACCCAGGTAGTCTTTAGCCACAGAATGCAGTTCTCTGATCTACACTCTTATTTTCTGACCCTGGACATACATTTAAAATTACCACAAAACTAAAGATGGTTGAGCTCTACCTAAGAGAACTTGATAAATCAAGTTTATGGTCCAGGACTCAGGGATGCATACTTTTCCAACTCTCCAGGTGACTTGAGTATACGGTCAGAGTGGTAACTCTGATTCCTTGAACATAAAATACCAGTCCTTTTTATCTTTTCCCCCTCCTTTTCCCATATTAAGTCAGATCAAAGAAATCTAGAAATATGCCCACAAACTGTCAATTTTTTTCATTCTATCAAGAACACCAATACCTTAATTCTGACCTTAATCACTCATCACTAGAATAAATATTATAGACTGTTGATGGCATTGTTTAGCTCTTGGACTTACCGAGAAAACTAGCCTCTAATTGTTATTTCCAAACTGCGTCTGATTGTGGCATTCTTTTTCATACAATCCTTTGTAAATTCCACCTTGTGTGCAAGAGTACACTTCTGCATTTTCATGTGGCCTATTTCTCTCGCCCTGACCTAGAACTGCACTCTATACACCTGTGCCTATCTAATACAGAACTTCTCACTATTCTCTGCATGTTCCTGCCTTTCTCACAGCTTCGTATCTTGGCACATGCTAAGTCTAAAATTCACTTTTTAAACCATCACTGGGAAAATTCTGACTTTTCTTTGAAGGCTCAACCTTTTCAATGAGCTCACCCTGGAGAAGCAGCAGCTCTTCATTTCTCTGCCTCCACTCCATTGCACTCAGCTCATACTATCATTCTAGGCATCCATCCCCACAGCCACATCTTGTTCAGCTCCATACACCAGATATCTAATGTTGCACTTAAGATGCTAAAACAAATGAAATAAAGAAATATCCTCTCAATACCTTTTAGAATTCTAATTCTGCTATTGAAACATTGTTAGCCTCACACCTTTGGAACTTTTCTGGGTTACACAAATGGAGTATGAAACCCTCAACTCTCTCCCCAAGAACACATACCTAACATAGGACTTAGCACATTTTCAGATATATTTACTGATTTAATTGTCTGTGTTTCCTGTTATAAACTCCATGAGACCCAAATCTCCATTCTTCCTTGTTTTATGTTCAGTGTAGAGTGTATGCTCCATCAATGGTGGATGTGGGATGAAGAGATTCCTTTTGTGATCTCTCTCTGTCTCTCTTCAACACATGAATAATGACTCTTCTTTCCTTCTTGTCTTAGTAACATTGTTTCACTCTCCAGTATCTTTCCTCAGGAGGATATACTATTTCCAAGTCAAATTGTTGAGCCATCTGTACTTCTGACTTGAAAATACTTTTGTTGTCTAAGTAGTGAAGAGGCTACAATATCTGACCAATCTGCTAATGCCAGGACTTGGATGTGCCATCAGTTTGCCTGCAGAACTTACAATAGTCAACAATTCCAATTGGCTTTAGGACCCATTTACACTAAATACACAACATCCTTTTGTATAGGGAACAGGAGGTTTTTAACTGAATGTGAGGGATCCCAAGAGGGCAGGCAGCTTTGAAAGATGTGATGTTATCATCTGTGTTATGCAAATTGAGTTTGGGTTGAAATATGAGTTCTGATTGTCTGGCTCCAAAGCAACCACTGAAAACATCAGTGTTACTGTAAAATATGGTGACATGCTGGAGCTCACACATTGTGTCGAGAGGTTTCCAAGAAGGGCGATGCCACTCAAGCAGCTCTCCTTTATTCTTTTATTCAGTGCTCAAGGGAGTTGCTGATCTAATAATAAATTCTTCTAGGGAAGAGGGCACCAGTTGAGTACAAAACAGCATTTTTGATTAAAAATATTATGCATGTTGGGGGAGGAAATCACTTTACATTTTTTCAGCTCTTTGCATTGAAGAAGGAGGTGGCGCTAGAAAAACATACACTCATTTATTGTCACAGCAGCAGAACAGCAGGGAATCCACACTGCCGCTTTTCTAAGGAAAGAAAATAGAGTGACAAGAGATTTTCTGAGAGCTAATATCAAGATGGAACATAGTCCGGGAGATAGAAATGGCTATCCCTCTTGGGCCAGTAGGATTGGGGGAAACAATACCATCTGAAAGGACAGAGAAATGGCCAGTCTGACTACTGAAATGTAGGTGAGGTTTGTATAGAATGGGATAAATTTAATTGCAAGATTTAGGAAGTCTAAATGAATGGTTGTTAAACTTCCTCAAAGTATCCTACCAATCAAAAAAAAAAGTGAAATGGGAATGTATCACTGCTATATTCATCTCTGGCTCTCCCTCACCTTCCTCATGAGAAATATAAACCCCTTGAGGACAAAGTCTTTGCTTTATTCAACACTGTATCTGAAAACCCAGAACAGTGTTTTGGGAATAGTACGTGCTCAATAAATATTTGTTGACTAAAGCAATAAACATATGAGTAAATATATGCATATTTATTTATGTATTATAGTCATGTACTCAAACAAACTGATGCATATTCATGTAGTGAACTATTATGCAAACTTAATGCATATTGGAAAATGGAAAAACTGAAAGAAAGTGATGCAAATAAACACAAATAGTAGTTCCAGTCATTCTTGTACCCTCCAAAAAGTATTACTGTCATTGAATTGACTATAGAATTATTTTTGAACTTCAGGGTAAATATGAATAACCAGAGAATGAATATTTTTATCCAGCTCTCTACTCTTTCTCTGGCTCCTCCCCCAAACTTTGCCTTAGATTCTGATTTAATAGAACTTGTTAGTAAAGGCTTGAAAATTACAGTTTAGCAACCCTGGGTATTATGTTGTTCATAAAGCTGGAACTAGACTATGCAAAACCTGTATCAAGAAAGTATTAACTGAGTGGGGCCAACATCTCCAGAGGCTTAACCCCTGGAGTTCTTTGGAATCTGGTCTTACAAATAACAAACATTCACACATACAAGAACACATGCATACTCACACATGCACATGTATATTCCCTGAAAATGTAGCATCTTATGAGTCATAGTCAATTACTACCAACACTCACCAGAATCTAAAATCATCTACAATGTCTTGCCTGGATTGGCTGCCTGAGAAATCTCAGACCATGGACAGCTCCTGGCAATTGCCCAACTCAGTACCACAGATGCTCATTCTCAGTTGTCTGCTGCCCCCTGCTTGGGGCATGCAGAGCAATGCATATGCCTGTAAGATGTGGCGCTGAGTTCCTGTTTCCTGAGTTTCCAGCAATATCTGTACTGTGCCTGAAGGGCACAGCAGTGGTATCTGAATTTCCATATCAACCTTTGTTTCTGCTCTAAAACTTCCGTTTTTAGTGCCCATGGCCCTGACCAGCAGGTCACACTGACATCAAGTCATTTATGGTCACACATAATGCCATTCAATGAACCAGGAAACGTGGGGATGAGAGAACACTACCCCTTGTGGGAGAAACTGATCAAGGATATGTTGGTAAAAGGATTTTACAAGCATACATTAAATTTCTACTGAAGGAAGCAACCAGATCAAGTATCCTTTGCCTGTTTTTTTAAAGATTTTTGTTTTTACAAAAGCTTAGACTTAAAAATTTACAACATATCACAGTGCATTTCCAATGCTAGGAACATATTTAGCCATGGTTTTACTATCAAAATTAGAAGATTTACATTATAGGCTATTGAAATCTGGACAGCTTTTCTCTATTCTTTTCTAGAAATATATCCAAAATCTCACATTCCAAAATTATTTATTTACATATTTCCTAAGTATTCTCAAATCTGTGACAGTTCTATATTTTTTCCTTGTTTTACATTTTATATTCTTTACTGTGTTGTGTTTTTGATGTGTGATAATCAATTATTTTACAGAATGTCTCCTAATTTAACTTTGTCCAATGTTTTCCCATGATTAGTCTGAGGCCATATATTTTCAATAAGAATCTCAATATAAAGTGATGTACTTTTCTACATTCATTATAATGTCAACATATCTTACTGGTGATATTGATATACTGGACCACTTAGTTAAGGTAGTATGGGGTGTGCTTTGTCACTAAAGAATTAATATTTTCTTTTTAAACTGATAAATATCTTGGGGGAGATGGTTTTAAAATATACTGGCACAGTATATTTTAAGATATAATGACCTCTAAAACTGTTACCTATGGATTTTTGCATCCTTTGATAGACACTTTACCTCAATAATTATTAGTGTGGCATTTGGCTAAAAGTGGTTTTCTATTTCTTTAACCCCTTTTCCATTATTAATTGAATACTTCAGTATTCCCACTTTACTCATGTATTTAATCATGTATTTTTATCACCAAGGACTCAGGGAGATTTATTTCATTCTAGAGAGAGTAATTTTTATATCCCTATATTTCCTTGATAAAAATTTTTAACAGTTTTATTTTGCTGCTTAAATTGCTTTAGAGTTGACCATTGAGAAGTCTTTCCAATAAGTTTCTGTGATCTTTAAGTATGCTCTACCCTTCCCAAGTGTGTTTTTATTTTATGCCATTTAAATACAGATCAGGCAATCATGCATTTTTCCTTGCTTCAGATTATTTAACCTTCATTCTCTCTCTCATATATATGAGATATATGACTAGATAAATACAGATATGAATATAGATATATATGGATATAAATATATTTGTACATAAGTATTTGCATGCATTTCTTTTAGAACCACAAGCTATTATTGACACTTCTAGCCCCAATGTCACTAAATTTATTTTAGCTTTTCTCTTTTTCTAACTTGTAACTTCTTCTGACAGTGAGATAACTGACTCTTGTTATCTGCAATTTATTCACATGTTTGTTCAACAACTATACTCAGGCAGCAACAAAACTGTGATGCAGTCTCTAAAAGGGTACACTACTTGTATTCTCACACCTTCACACATTCTTTTGTCTTTAACCTTACAGCATCCTGTAAAAACATTCTGCTTTCCAAATGTAGAATATCTTTGATGTCAATTTATGATATGTGTATATTTATGATGTATGTTTTTCTCTGTACTGCTGGCTCCATTTCCCAAATGTAAACTGAAATTAAGCCAATAGAAACAGCTGTCAATACACCATCTGGCTAGGGTAGGTGAGGGGGCAATCTCGGCCTCACAGTTGGTATTCTACTTCAGACATCAGCTCCTCCTGCTGTAGCCCTTTTGATGTGTATACTAACCTACTCCACAAAGTGTAGGATTAGTCACTTTCAGAATTGAATGTAAACAAAGTCAAGCCTTTTTGAGCCAGTTTTCAAAATCAACACATCTATACAGACACCTGTGCTTCCCTGTGTCCTACCTTTCTAGAAGATACTTTCTCCTAGGAACTATCTTTTTTGTTTCTGTTTGCCACTATTCATCCCCTGAGGTTTGTGAAATACAGCCTCCAAATCCTTGAGGACACAGATTCTCTATTCCTTGTAGCTTGAGCTTCATTGACTCTCTTAATGCCTGCAGTGGAGGAGACCCTCGTTCAATGCTTCTTAACTGACTAAATAAACATGAGTCAGAGGGGGGAAGCTTCGCTTAAACTGCTTATACATCTCTGCTGATGATCACCCAGTGTGCTTGCTTAAAATGTCAGCTCAGGGTTTCCCCTGAAAAGCTGGTGTAGTAGGCTGGAGGCAAGACCCAAAAGTGTGCAGTTTTTGCAAATATTCCTATTTAATTTCAAGTTTACTCACCACATGCATGCTGGGTAAATCAATAATGACATGAAGAGATGGGTGGGATCTTCCTGATGGGAGATGGGATGGGAGACTTCCTGAAAGAGGAGTCATTATCTGAATCTTTTAAAATGGATTCAGCCAAGCTCAGGATTGGCCAATGTATGTGGATGACAGAAGGTTGATGACAGCTTTCACCCCTCTTTGAGTGGTTTGGGAGAATAAGGAAGGTCTTAGACAGTTTTCCCAGAAGCACTAGTCTTCCCTATGACTATATCTACACTTTCTATGAAAATGCAGAAAATTTTCAAATACATCTGAAAATTTGAAAATGAGACCAGCTTGGCCACTATGTCTCTGAATGACTTTGAGAATTAGTGGATAATATTAATCACAATTATATTATTATTATTTTCCAAATATTAGAAATATTCTGTATATTCTGGTAAACATGCTGTGCTTAATCTTTGTACATTGGCCTTTGGTCTAGTTGCTATTTTAATATTTATATTTCCTGGGGGCTGAGAGATTCAGAAAGGTTCAGCAACTTTCTGAAATGTATACATTGATCACTCTCCTCACCTGGAAACTGGCAATAATATTGCTCCCTCATAGGACTGCGGTAAGCTTTAAACTCTAAGAGTTGCTGAGAGGAAGATGAGGGTGAGGAGGAGAAAGAGGAACAGATGAAGGAGGAAGAGAAAGAGGGGAATTCAAACACATGTTGAACATGTAAAATGCTACGGACATAGGTTTAAAGTACTTTACATGGGGTAATTTCATACTCAGAATGAACCCATGAGGTGGGGACAAATATGTATTTATTTACCAGGAAAAATAATTGAGGGACAAAGAGGTGACCCAGATCACATAGCTTGTAAATGTCAGAGAAGGGAATTGACCCCCAGTAGCATAGTTGCAGAATCCATAGCTTGAACCACTACAGTGAGAAATTAAAACCTGTTTTATATAGGTGTAATTAAGAAATATGAGTAGTAGAGAGCGAGAAAGTGTGTGTGTGCATGCGCATGCGCATGCAACAAGGGGAGGAATAGCTGCCCAAGGCTTAATCATAAGCATTGCAAATTTACAAGCTTGGCTCACTCTGGGAAAGATGAATGGGAAAGAGGCTCTGTTTAAGGGCACTGCATCTTGGAGGCAGTTTGATGAAACTGAAGCTGTAAATCTTCCTCCTGGGAGCAAGCCCTTCTTCCTAGGAGGAGGAGAGTGCCCTGTCACTTGGATGGTGGGCGTGACTCATGGGAACCTTCTCTGGGTTGAAGCAGCTCAGAGACAAAAGAATAAGTATGTGACAGGGTATCCTTTTGGTCTGTTCTCAGGTAGAGGGAACAATAGCCAAGCTCAGGGACTGATATCTGAAGCTCCAAGAAGTAGAAGGCTCTGGAATCAAAGAAACTAGGTCTCAATCTGGACTTTTCCTTTTATCAGCTGCATGGCCCTGGGGAAATCATTTAACCTCTCACACCCAACTCACTGACATGAGCAATGTGCCCCATTAAAACTGGGTGGTAATAATATCTCCCTCGGAAGGCTGTCATGGAGGTTCAGTAGGATGATGCTTATTAAAATACTAGCTCGGTATCTGGCATCTGGTAGTATTCAGTGCTAATTGGAGTTCAGTTTTTTCTTCGCCTTAATCGATAGTAATGAGATTGTAAGTGATTTACCTGTATCAGTCTCCAACTATCCTGGCAGCATGTTCTGCAATACACTCAGCTAGAAAGAAAGTTCTCTATCAGGTGTCAATGGTGGCATGACTAAAGGGCTCTGCATCTTGGTTTTGGCACAAGTTGTCTAGGTTCCTAGTCCAAGTCAGACACTTACCTACTATATGGTTTGCAGAAGACTGGTTGATGTACCTTAGTTTCCTTATCTATGAAATGGGTGATAACAGTGTCTCTGCCATTGGAGTACTGCACAAGCTCACAGAATCAATGGCCTTCCCAAGGGAGCCTCTCTCTTTGACTATCTCTGTCCCCAGAAGACTGATCATGTCATTCTCTTAACTTTCTGACTCTCATCCTTGTTTTTCTCCATTGGCAACCTCCCACTCCCACTATGCTTTATAACTGATCTGTTGAGCCACCTATTGTTCTCTCATTGCCTTTCTTGTTTCTGGGCCTGATCCCTATGATCTCAAAAGCCTTTAAAACTATCTACTTAGTCTTTAATATGCAACCTTTACAACCAATGTCTGTTATTGCTACCTCCAATAAGTCTCCTTGCATAGCCAACCCTCACTCTGTACAAGAGCCATTCAGGATTTCACCCAAGTTCAGCTAAGGACCCCCAAACCAGAGTGGACCAACCTCATGGATCACTATCCAACCTTTTTTTGCTGCATTTCTACTTGATGCACTTGCAATGGGTCTGGAATATTCCCCACTGTAGTGGCTGGGCTTGCAGGTTGCAAACTGTGCACAGGGAATTGTGTCCAACTTGCAGTGTACTAACTACTGTGCTTAAGCTAATCTCAACCTAATTAATGGCTGCTCCAGTCATTAGTGTTGATAAAGCAGGCCTGTTCCCACTCAGGGACCTGTGTTCCTCTAGCTTCAACCACATCCGAACAAGGATGTGGCATGCACTCAGCTTCCACAGAGCCCACACATTAGTTAGTTCAATCACCTGGGATTGAGGAGGAATATGAATTTACATTTTCCAGGCTTCTAGGGTTCCTAGGAAATGCTGCCCTGGGGTCCCAGCTGCAGTCATCTCCCCCAGCTCATTTAGAAGTGCCTTCGGGAGCCTGCAATTCTCAGTGAGCTGTTTGCCAGTGAATCTCCTGACACTGAAACTGATGTTTAGTTGGCAAAACTTTTTCAAACGTTTCTATTCATTTTAAGGATGAAAGTGACATAAGCCTACAGTTTAAAATGCATATCAAATTAAAATTCTCCTTTCCCCCAAAAAATCCTAAAAATACAAGACTGAAAATAAGCACCTCCTTCTAAAATAATTTTGCTATATTTTCCTCCTGCCTTTTCTATGCAGTTATTTTCATCAATATTTGTGTGATTTTTATCATTCTATGGATGCGATTTTGAATCTTGATTTTTTTTTAATTAAAATTTCCCAAGAACCTCTTCTGCCTGGTATGACTATCGATATGCACCTTGAATGTAAGATAATAATAATAATCTATATTGAAAAAATCATGAGAATCCACAATGCACAAGACCGGTATGTATTTTTCAGACTTATGTCCATAAAGCAGTCTTGTGAGATAGATATTGTTAACTCATTTGCCCACTGAGGATGCTGGGGTTCAGCTTGTTCATAGGTCTGGGAAACAGAGTTTGAACTCAGATCTTCTAGACCTCAGTGTCTGCTTCTCAAATCCCAGGACCACCATAATACATAATACTGACCATTTTTCTCCTGATGTATATATTAATGCACCTGTGAGAGAAACATAAAATATTATTCAGTGATCAAGTACTTGGGAGACTGATTTCCTTTTGCAGGTGGCTTCTAGTCAAACCTCTAGATGACAGAAATGTGCAAGGCAGAGGTAAATGGAATAGACTCTGTGTGGGTTTTTCTTTGTCATCATCTTAAATCTTACTTGCAAGTTCATGTTTTCCTTTCTCTAGCTTCATTATTATGCTAATTTAATCATTATTGCTATGTATATAAAAGGACTAAACTGTAACCCCAAACTCAAATAGACATATTAACAGCTGACAAATTAATCTTACAATAAAAGGCTTGGGCGTAACACAGATGTAGTTTGAAGGTTAACTTCACCACTTGCTCTTTTCATGGTTTTGAACAAGCTACCTACACTGTTTTCTCATGCACAAATAGGGAAAATGCCCATCGTACAGAGATAAGTGCTTCAAGTCTTAAATGAGGCTAAGTGAGCCAATGACTGGAAAACATTTCATGCCAATTGGTGATAATTAGGAGACACTGTACATGGTAAGTTCTGCTTTGTGTGAGACTCAATGCCTTTGGGCTTTCAGCGTCCGTGGCAGAATTTATCATCATTCATTCACTCATAAATTTTTATTTTTACTAAGTACCAACTCTGAGCCAGTCTTGAAGCTAAATTAAAAAGAGGTGAAGTTTAAATATTGGAATGATCTGTGTAGTCTTCCTGTTTCTCCTGGAATATCCAAACATTCCTGTTCTAAAGCTGAAAGGAGGAGAGGAAATAAACCAAACTCCACTACAATTGTTCCCATCCCAAGCAGCTTAAGGCAACTATGAGAATCAGGGTTCTGCCAACCCAATATCCCTCTTCATGGTGGAGGTGCTGGGTGATGCCACTGTGGAATAAGGATCCCTAAAATATTGATTTTGTTAAACCAATATGTAAGTACACACTAATCACCACTAAAGATAGTAGTTTACACAGAAGATTCTGAAAATGTAGGCTGGTGTAACTCCTTTCATACATGACTCAAATTGTTCTCCTGAGCTCCTTCTCTGTTGCAAAGACTCTTGCCAATTATCCCTGTGATCTGCTTCCAAAAGGCTGCACAGAATATTGGTTTCTTGTCTCTAGTTATGATTGATTTCATTTTCATTTGGGTGGATTTCTTATTTCAATATTATTATCATGGGGTGGCTCCATCACTAGAATACAGCTTTATTACATCAGTGCCTTCTGCCTCATTTAGGTAACTTCAGTGTATATACATTGCTGATAACATCTTTGTGGTCACAAAGGTATAGATATACATAGATATACTTCCTCTGATTTTATGGTGCTCCATCTGCCTATAATCATTTACCTGTATTTTTACTGCTATTAACTAATATTGATGATTTTTTCCTCAATGATATATAAAACATTTCCCTTGTGATCAATACTGCCCATTCAGCAGAGTTCACCACAGAATATGGTATATAGACATAAAACCCAATACGGAAATTATTAGGAAAAACACTCTTACATCTGAACAGTGTGCAAAATGTGATACAGAGGATAGCAATAAATTCAGCCTAGAGTGATCAAGAAAGGACATCCAGGAAGACAGGGTCTGAATTGTCTTGGAGAAGACAAATAGAACTGAGAGTAGGCTAACCTGGGGCTATAAGATATGCAAAGCCATGGGGATCTGAAGCATCACAGTGGACCCAGTGAACACAGGTGTGAGGGGTTCACAACTGGAAGATGATCAAGGAAAAATAGGTATGAAGTCAGATTACATGAGTCTATAGAAATCTATAGGCTTTCAAACTAGTAGGAGACATTAAATGATAAACAAGGAAAACAAAAAACTGTCATGAAAATAGCAGTCATTTAGTGAATCCAAAATAATGTATCAGATGTGTCCAGAAAGACATTTCTGCTGTATAGGTCATGAGTATTTTACCTATGTTTTCTTATATATATATATATTTTATGGTGTCCGGTCTTACCTCCTAGTCATTTATTCATTTTGAGTTGGATTTTTTTTGATGGGTTGAGAGAGTAGTCTAGATTCATTCTTTTCCATGTAGCATTCCAGTTTTCCCAACATCATTTATTGAAGAGACTATTCTTGTCCCAATGTTTGTTTTTGTCCCTTTGCCGTAGATTAACTGACCATACATGTGTGGCTTTATTTATGGGTTCTAAATTATTTTTCATTGGTCTGTGTGTCTGTTTTTATTCTGTATATACTGTTTTAATAAATATGGCTTTGTAGTATAATTTAAATTCTGGGAATATATTACTTCTGTTCTCTCTCCTTTCAGTCAGGAGAGCTTTGGCTACTCAGTGCTTTTATTACTCTATATGAGTTTCAGTAGTATTTGTTCTATTTAAAGAATGTCATTGAAATTTTTATTGGAATTGCATTGTATCTGTAATTGTTTTTGATAGAATGACCATTTTTATAATGTTAATTCTTCTAATCCATGATCAGGAGATATTTTTCACAAGCAAAGAAAATGAAGCAAAACATAAACAGCTGGGATTACACCAAACTAAAAAACTTTTGTACAGCAAGAGACAATACAAAACGAAAAGACACACAATTTAATGAGAAAAAAATTTTGTACTCCATTCAACTGATAAGGGTCTGGTATCAAATATCCACAAAGAACTCACATATCTCAACAAAAACAAAGCAAAAAATCCAGTCAAAAGGTAGGCAGAAGAGTTTAAAAGACACTTCCCCCAAAAGGAAATACAAATTGTCAACAGGTATATGAAAAAGTGCTCACTATCACTTATAATCAAGGAAATGCAAATCAAAATAATGAGATACCACCTCACACATGTATACTGGTCCACATCAAAATAACAGGCAAAAAGTACTGGTGAGAATGTAGAAGAAAAGGAACACTTTTACGCTGCTGGTGGGACTGCAAAGTCATACAACTACTATAGAAAGCTGTGTGGAGGACCCTAAAACTACTGAAAACTACTGAAAATGGAACTACCATTTTATCCAGTAATTCTGCCAAAGGATACCAAAACAGTAACTCAAAAGCAAACCCTTATCTGCATGTTTATTGCAGCACTATTTATAATAGCCAGAATATGGACATAACCCAAATGTCCCCAAACCAATAAACACAATGGGATATTAATTAGTAATCAAAAAGACAAAAAGTTGCAGCAACATGAACAGAGCTAGAAAGAGTCATCCTAGTAGAAATAAGCCATAAAGAGAAAGATAAATATTGAATGGCCTCACTAATATGTAATGTAGGAAAAACAAACAAACAAAAGGCCAGAAAAAGTTAAAACTAACAAACTGACATGGAATTAAAACATAGAGTAAGGGAAAGGGAGGGAGGAAGGACGAAATCAGAAAAGAGATGAGCACAAGTGATCAGGATGATTGTTCACGGGTAACATGATGGAGGGAGAACTTCAGGATATACAATGATATAAAAATATATATATGTAATCAATTAAAAATTTAAAAAATAAAGCAGGTGCTGTGCTACATAGTCTATATGCATTTCATGCAACTTCACTGGTAGAGATTAAGAGAGTTTCTTTACTCTATCATATGGGATTATTGCTAAGAACACAGTATCCCTAAGAAATCATCCCATCCCTACCAAGAGAATCTGATATGTACACTTTACATGTACATATGTATATTTTACATCAAAATTCTTATTTACATGCCTATAAATCATTATAGTAGAATAAGTGAAATTTAAATATAGTACAGTCATACTCCAAGGTCTGCAATTTGATCATATTTTAGAAATATTGTTAGTGTATGGCTAGAGAAAAACTTGGAGGAGGAAGAAAGGGAACTGAATATTATTTCATTAATCAAGTAAGAAAGACCTGAGTTAAAAAAAACTAGCCTTAGGGAGGAATAGAAAGAAATAGACTGCAGAGATATTTGGGAGATAGAATGAATGGGATTTATTAATTGAAAATGAAAAGTGAGCAAGAGAGAAAAAACCTAAGCTGCTGACCATGAGCTCTCAGGACAGAAAGAACAGTCTTGAGGGCTTTCCCATTCTCCTTAATTGTCTTCCCATTCAGAAACTCAGTTATTTCATCTTGAAAATTTTTGAAATCTTCTCCCAAATGCCAGGTCACTCACAACTTCTTCAACCTTCCTCCCTCCCTCCTCACTTCCTTCTCCTCCCCTTTCTTCCACCCTTTACCTTCTTCCCCTTCCTCTTCCCTCATCTCCTCCCTCCATCTCTCAAGAAGCTGCTTCCTCTCAAAGGTCTTGTTATCTTGGGTTTACTCCCATGGAATTGTTTGTAGACTGATGGCAACTTGATTGTTTAATTTTTTAATCCTCAGTGCCTAAATCAGTGTTTGACACACAGATGACAAACAGACAAGTGAATTTAGATAGATTTTCTCAGCTTCAATTTCTTTGCATATAAAAAGGGGAAGTCCTAGTTCAGCGCCCAGTTTTGTTTTGTTTTTTCTAACTTTTATTTACTTAATTATAAGTTTCTGATAACAGAACTTTATTTTATGGTCAACATGTACTAAGTCTACTTAGTCAAATAAGTGAATATACCAAGGAACATATGCGATTGTTGTAATAACTGTTTTATCTTTAAAAAAAAAATATATATATATATATATGTGTGTGTGTGTGTGTGTGTGTATTCTTACAGAGGTCCCTGAAAACAGTGGGAATAAGATACAGTCTTCTGAAAGAATTTGTTTAACCATCATTGTATCATTCTTGACTATGAAGCCTGCATAGATTCACATACCATCTCTGATTTATCGGTTCAATAGAAATTCAAGAGCTTAGGGTACAGGTGAGAGACACCCAATGAAATCAAACTTAAGGAAAAAAAGAATTTATTGACTCCCATAATTAAAAAGGCTCAAAAAAAAAAAAACAAAGTTAGGCCAGCCCATAACCCAAGGTTATGCAGTTCAGTAAAAATCATCAATATTCTGCTATTCTCTATAGCTCTCAAATATGGTCTTTCCAAGTGAAGGGAAAATGGTGGCTAGTAACACAGAGATGAAGTTTATTTCCTATGGAATTGTCTCCCCAAAAGTTCCAGCAGATTACATGAGACTTTATATAGCCCAACTATAGAGAGTTGGAATATATACTACATATATAGTGTATAAATATAATATATACTATATATCCATACTGTATATATAACATATAGTATATATATAATATATAGTGTGTGTATATATAATATATATGCTACATATGTAGTGTATATATAGTATATATGTATATAGTATATACTATACATATATATATAAAACTTTGGCAAGGAGACTAGATATTCTTACAAAAAGAGATATAAGAAAAAGAGGTACAATGGTGAAACGGGAATATCTAGATAAATTGTAACCCCCAAATTAAAATAAAAAATAATGCACAAAAAAAAGATTAAAAAGAACAGGCATCAGACCAGGTTTCCCCTTTTATGTTCTAAGGACCAAATGAAATCACTACCAGGAATCTGTGCTGTAAAGTGAATATTTGTACAAAGGTTCAGAAATGTCAATATTTACCTTAGATGTAGTAAATGTTTGTGTTTATTTTTACTAAATAGCTGAAAGGTGAATGTAAGATCTTTTCTTGAACTTTCCTCCCACAGTGAGTCATGCAAAGCAAGAGTTTCTGTAATAATGAGAACTGAGTTCAAATCAGGACACCTCTCTGTAACCAGATACTTGATCTAAAGCCAGTTCCCTCACTCACAGGAATGCAGGGAGGCTTAAAAGAAACAATATGTGGAAGTTGTGTGGATGCAATCATAAGAGGAAATAATAAGGAACCAGGTACAGGATAACTGGGCAGCAATGTACAAATGACTCAGAACTGAATTTCCCCCTGAAAGCCTGCAGGGCAACTTCCAGGCAGAGATGAAAAGGTCAGTGAGACAGAACTCTCTAGAGTGACCAGTCGCAGATGCAAGGGCAGCCTGGGGCAGCCACTGATGCCAAGGGCTTTCAGTGGACTCTGCCAGTAGAGAGAAGACCAGACACAGATTTCTCAGCCATGCGAACTTCCTACATCATTTAGCTTCCACAGCTTCCCTTTCACCCCCCCCCCAACCTTGGAAAAAGCTCAAGAAATAACTTCAACAAAACAAAAACAATCTATAAAGCAAGAACTTATTGTTAGTATCTCATTACCCAAGGGTCAAAGAGTGCAGATAGATACTGATCAACCCAGATGTGATTTTGAGGCAATTAGGAAGGTCAGGGAGAGAATATGAATAATTTGACTAAATTAGATGGATTTTTTTAATGCAAGTCTCTGGATTTTAGTCTTATCTGAAGTCTGCCAGAAAACAAGCAGCCCTGTTTTTTGGTAATATCCCACTTAATTAATTGACTCAATGGAAATAGAGTATCCTTAGTCTCTAAACATCCCATAATATTGGTCAAAACTGCTCTGCTAAAGTTCCTTAATTTCCTACTCTCTGATAGGATCTGTGATAGAATCTAGGGTATGAGGTTGAGTCTCAAAACCTTGTCATCATAAGGAGTCATGCGGTTATGTGAATGGTTTAACAGGGAAATGCAGGTGAAAGGGAGGAACAGAAGAGTGGAATCAAACTCAGCACAAGGAGGCATTCCAGAAAAGCTTCCAGTAGGTGATCAGCAAGGTGATGATCAGTAGTCAGTGTTGGCATTACCTAGACAAAGGAATAAGGGGGACCCTTCCTTCTGAAAAGAAGTATAGGAAGCAGTATAACATGTATACAGCTTATGAAGAAAAGATTTGTTTCACAAAAACGTATTTACAGAGCGGAAATGAGAGTCTTGAAGGAGCTATATCTCGAGGGCATGCGGTATGTGCTAAGGAGTATGGACCTTATATCCTGGAGATGTTAGGAAACCACTGATGAGTCTTAAGTGGAGTGCCACGGTCTTGTTTTTATTGCAGCAATATCTTGATGGTGTCTGCATGGATGATCTATTAGAGGCAAACCTGAGTATAGGAAATAGAAAGTTAGAATAATAATTCAGGTGAAAGATAATAAGGTTTTGAATGAAGACAGAGCTCTAGCAGGGATGAGAGGAGAGAATTCATAAAAATGTATGTAAGGTAAAGCCAGCATGATAGGCAACTGATTGAATGCAGCGCTGAGGGAAAGGACAGTATCAAGAATGATGCTTACATTTCTCACTCCAAGGACTGGTGGTTCCATGAAATGAGTTAGTCAGAATGGGTGGAACAGATTGAATGGAAACTCTGGTAAGTTTGATTTAGGACATATTTTAAATTGGGATGTCTGTGGAACATCAAAACAGAGGGGTCTATTGAATAGCTGTATCCACAAGAGTCTCTGTCAGAGGAGACAATAAAGTGAATGATCTCAGTTGTGAGGTGGTTTGTAAAACCACAGAAGCATGGGCAAAGGCTCAGGATCATTGAAAGACCAAGGAATGGAGTTAGCTGTTCATGCCAAGAACTTAAGATGTACAGGAAGAAGGAGATTGAGCCCATAAAAGATGTCACCAAAAGAATGACCAGAAGAGGAAAGAGACATTTCAAGATGGAAAGAATTGTTCTTACTGTCAGATGCAGTGAGGAATGAATAGAATCCTTTTGATGTGGTAATTAGGATGTTGCAAGTGAGCAAAGGGATTGCAACTGTCAGTAGTTTGGGGGTCTGATGTATAGTGTCTGTACCATGGGGAGAAATGAGGACCCCAATATCAGATGGAAGCAAACGTGGTTGTGAGGTCACATGCTCTCTCCCATCCCCTCAGTCTGTCGAATCAACTTCCCTGGAGCTCTCAGTTTGCTGAATGGGGTGTGTCTGAATAAGTTCACTATGCGTGTTGACAGACAGCTGAAAGAAGGCAAAGAAGGGGCTGAGCAGGCAGGTTCCAGTCTTTCTCCAATGTCAACAGTCAGCTAAGTTTATCTACCTCTAAAAGGTGAAGAAAATTGTGAAGTTTCCATTGCCCCTTTGAAATAAAAGTGAGAAGAAGAGATGTAGTCTTACAGTGGTGGGGATAAAAATTCACATTTTAAGACTGAGGCATGCATGAGAGTTGAGAAAGTAGAAGCTTTGCTAATGTCCATGATTATTCTGTGGCCTCCCTGGGCGGGCAGCAGGGAAAGACTGGAGGAAGGGGATCTAAATAACAGGGAAAGAATATGAGTGTCATCATAGCAGGCTTATTTTGTTCTATCTGTGGCCCCTACCCCCTATAATTCCTCCTTGATTTCAGTAAACAACACCCTGGTGTAAGAAAGAGATCACTTTATCCTAATCAACTTGAATTAGCAAGTTGATCGTTTTGTTTCCAGTGCTTTCTTCTAGGATGGTAGAAAGGACTCTGGTTTGGAGTCAGAATATATGAACTCAAATTATCACCCCTCTCACTTCCCTTCTGTTATCACTTTTAGTAAATTTTTTAGTAAATCAAGCCTCAGATTTCCCATCTCCGAAACAGAAATAATTGGCCATATTATAGAGGACTGGTGTTCAAACCAAGTCAAATGAAGTCAAATCAGATTAGGTTAACATCAGTAGGGGAATTTAGCCAAGAGACCGCAGCACACAGCCCAGGTGCTCAATGAACTTATTGATTCTAAGTCCGTTTACTGGCAACAATGTTCTGCTCTAAAAGCATCTAAAAACTATAATTCAGGATTATTACACATGCCAGTTTGTAGACCGTTCTCCCTCTGGGAAGATTCTCTTTTTGTTTATAGGAGCCTGGCTGGCTGCTCAAAACAGCAGTGCCTTGTCAGAGCTTTCTTTTGCAGTTTAGCCACCAGTTTTTCAGTTTTTCAGACCTGGTTCTTTACATTTGTCTCACTACCTGATGGAGCCCAGGGGTGCTGAGGGACACCAAGGTTTTCTATGCAGGAAAAAATGCATATGAGAATCAGTATAGAATTGAGTTAGAATGAAGCTTTATTGCTGGTGAAATTACACACTCAGGACTGAGTGCGGGAAGATTCAGAGGAGAATCCTACTTTGGATGTTAAGGCTGCTGACATAATTACTGTGTGCAAGGAGTCATGCTAGGCAGGCAGGTAAGGCAGGGGGAACCAGGAGGCAAGCAGGCACTGAGCCACTCATTTCCCCCATGAATGTTCACCATCCTTCTCGGGGCTCTCAACAACTCCCCTCTGGTGTTCTCTCTACCCCAGATGACACTACCCTTTTATCCTCTCCTTCCAGGTCCAGATGTACCCACCCGGGCCACGCATGTGTATGCCCATTGAGCCCAGGTGTGTATAATTATGCAGAGGTTGCCTTACCACAGGTGTTGGTTATAGAGGTTTGTGGTGGAAGGTTTCTCCTTAGCAGCTAAGAGTCTGTTAACACAACTAGGCACACAAACAAATGCATGCAAAGTGATATGAGTGCAAACATGCAAGCCTAGAAACTCAAGCCAATGAAGAGAGGTTAACTCTGCTTGGAGGAAATCAGGGAAGCTGAGGCTGGGGATTGCTTGAGTTGTGGTACCCCGGGCAACAGGAGCCTGCGGTTCCACGGGCAAAAATAGCGAGACCTACTCTCAAAAAACAAATCAAAACAAAACAAAAAAACCCAAAAAATTCTGCTTGGAGGAAATCAAATTGAGGGTAGCAGCTGCTAGAACAAAGTCTTGAAGACTAAGTAGGATGTTGTCAGATGAAGATGGTGAGAAAGAGCACACAAGCAACACAAAAAGCTTCAAAAGCATGAAACAGCCTTCCCAGTCTAGAGTCTACTCATACCAGAAACACACTTAGAGGGAACGGAGATAAGATACAAGTAATGGCAACTGATGTGGAAAATGGAAAAGCGGATGCCTTATCAAGAAAGAACCTTGCATATGAGGATGAATTCAGCCTACAGACAGGGTAGTGGTGGAGAGGGCCAGGAAGATTAGAAAGGCTACACTTGATACCAAAGGCTCCTTGGAAATTGCTCCTTGGAATCTGCTGGCAGAATCAACATATTTTGATGAAATTCACCATTAAGAGCATACAACTCTGCCTGGTCAACGGTCTTGAGTGTCAGAAGCCTCCACTTCAGGGCCCAGCTTACGCGGGCTGAGGCTCATGGCAGCTGAGTCTCACCGGCGACAGGGAAACATAAGTCCCTCGCAGCGCACCAGAAGCTGGGTGAGAGCTCCGCTGAAGTCAGGTGAGGTTCCCTCCCTGACCGTCCCCTCAGGCGGCTGCGGGTCGCTAAGGCAACGGTCCTGGGACAAAAGGCCCAGTCCTGCATTTTGCAACTGAAAGAAGCCTTCCAGCCAGATTGAGGCCGAACTGAGGGCGTTTGAGCTGGGGGTGCCTGGCCAGCTGTCTTAACTGCCAGCAGCTTCCACCCCAAACCCAAAAGCGCCGGCGCCGCTACGCCGCACCGGCGCAAACTCAGAAATCAAGGATACTCACTACCAGAAGCACATAGGCAAAGTTACCCACAACTATATAGATTTCAACATGCCTAATACTAGAGCAGTATTCACCCAATATGTAGAGCAGATACGAAAGGAAAACACAGGAAGGAGGAAGACCATAAATACTCAAGCAAGCCCTAAGAAAAATAACTCCCCACCAAAGGATAAACAAGCTGAAGAAATCAAC